>JAUNZM010002442.1:0-2500 GCA_033459285.1 Clamator glandarius | reverse complement strand
TTAGGGTTAGGGTTAGGGTTAGGGTTAGGGTTAGGGTTAGGGTTAGGGTTAGGGTTAGGGTTAGGGTTAGGGTTAGGGTTAGGGTTAGGGTTAGGGTTAGGGTTAGGGTTAGGGTTAGGGTTAGGGTTAGGGTTAGGGTTAGGGTTAGGGTTAGGGTTAGGGTTAGGGTTAGGGTTAGGGTTAGGGTTAGGGTTAGGGTTAGGGTTAGGGTTAGGGTTAGGGTTAGGGTTAGGGTTAGGGTTAGGGTTAGGGTTAGGGTTAGGGTTAGGGTTAGGGTTAGGGTTAGGGTTAGGGTTAGGGTTAGGGTTAGGGTTAGGGTTAGGGTTAGGGTTAGGGTTAGGGTTAGGGTTAGGGTTAGGGTTAGGGTTAGGGTTAGGGTTAGGGTTAGGGTTAGGGTTAGGGTTAGGGTTAGGGTTAGGGTTAGGGTTAGGGTTAGGGTTAGGGTTAGGGTTAGGGTTAGGGTTAGGGTTAGGGTTAGGGTTAGGGTTAGGGTTAGGGTTAGGGTTAGGGTTAGGGTTAGGGTTAGGGTTAGGGTTAGGGTTAGGGTTAGGGTTAGGGTTAGGGTTAGGGTTAGGGTTAGGGTTAGGGTTAGGGTTAGGGTTAGGGTTAGGGTTAGGGTTAGGGTTAGGGTTAGGGTTAGGGTTAGGGTTAGGGTTAGGGTTAGGGTTAGGGTTAGGGTTAGGGTTAGGGTTAGGGTTAGGGTTAGGGTTAGGGTTAGGGTTAGGGTTAGGGTTAGGGTTAGGGTTAGGGTTAGGGTTAGGGTTAGGGTTAGGGTTAGGGTTAGGGTTAGGGTTAGGGTTAGGGTTAGGGTTAGGGTTAGGGTTAGGGTTAGGGTTAGGGTTAGGGTTAGGGTTAGGGTTAGGGTTAGGGTTAGGGTTAGGGTTAGGGTTAGGGTTAGGGTTAGGGTTAGGGTTAGGGTTAGGGTTAGGGTTAGGGTTAGGGTTAGGGTTAGGGTTAGGGTTAGGGTTAGGGTTAGGGTTAGGGTTAGGGTTAGGGTTAGGGTTAGGGTTAGGGTTAGGGTTAGGGTTAGGGTTAGGGTTAGGGTTAGGGTTAGGGTTAGGGTTAGGGTTAGGGTTAGGGTTAGGGTTAGGGTTAGGGTTAGGGTTAGGGTTAGGGTTAGGGTTAGGGTTAGGGTTAGGGTTAGGGTTAGGGTTAGGGTTAGGGTTAGGGTTAGGGTTAGGGTTAGGGTTAGGGTTAGGGTTAGGGTTAGGGTTAGGGTTAGGGTTAGGGTTAGGGTTAGGGTTAGGGTTAGGGTTAGGGTTAGGGTTAGGGTTAGGGTTAGGGTTAGGGTTAGGGTTAGGGTTAGGGTTAGGGTTAGGGTTAGGGTTAGGGTTAGGGTTAGGGTTAGGGTTAGGGTTAGGGTTAGGGTTAGGGTTAGGGTTAGGGTTAGGGTTAGGGTTAGGGTTAGGGTTAGGGTTAGGGTTAGGGTTAGGGTTAGGGTTAGGGTTAGGGTTAGGGTTAGGGTTAGGGTTAGGGTTAGGGTTAGGGTTAGGGTTAGGGTTAGGGTTAGGGTTAGGGTTAGGGTTAGGGTTAGGGTTAGGGTTAGGGTTAGGGTTAGGGTTAGGGTTAGGGTTAGGGTTAGGGTTAGGGTTAGGGTTAGGGTTAGGGTTAGGGTTAGGGTTAGGGTTAGGGTTAGGGTTAGGGTTAGGGTTAGGGTTAGGGTTAGGGTTAGGGTTAGGGTTAGGGTTAGGGTTAGGGTTGGGTTAGGGTTAGGGTTAGGGTTAGGGTTAGGGTTAGGGTTAGGGTTAGGGTTAGGGTTAGGGTTAGGGTTAGGGTTAGGGTTAGGGTTAGGGTTAGGGTTAGGGTTAGGGTTAGGGTTAGGGTTAGGGTTAGGGTTAGGGTTAGGGTTAGGGTTAGGGTTAGGGTTAGGGTTAGGGTTAGGGTTAGGGTTAGGGTTAGGGTTAGGGTTAGGGTTAGGGTTAGGGTTAGGGTTAGGGTTAGGGTTAGGGTTAGGGTTAGGGTTAGGGTTAGGGTTAGGGTTAGGGTTAGGGTTAGGGTTAGGGTTAGGGTTAGGGTTAGGGTTAGGGTTAGGGTTAGGGTTAGGGTTAGGGTTAGGGTTAGGGTTAGGGTTAGGGTTAGGGTTAGGGTTAGGGTTAGGGTTAGGGTTAGGGTTAGGGTTAGGGTTAGGGTTAGGGTTAGGGTTAGGGTTAGGGTTAGGGTTAGGGTTAGGGTTAGGGTTAGGGTTAGGGTTAGGGTTAGGGTTAGGGTTAGGGTTAGGGTTAGGGTTAGGGTTAGGGTTAGGGTTAGGGTTAGGGTTAGGGTTAGGGTTAGGGTTAGGGTTAGGGTTAGGGTTAGGGTTAGGGTTAGGGTTAGGGTTAGGGTTAGGGTTAGGGTTAGGGTTAGGGTTAGGGTTAGGGTTAGGGTTAGGGTTAGGGTTAGGGTTAGGTTAGGGTTAGGGTTAGGGTTAGGGTTAGGGTTAGGGTTAGGGTTAGGGTTAGGGTTAGGGTTAGGGTTAGGGTTAGGGTTAGGGTTAGGGTTAGGGTTAGGGTTAGGGTTAGGG
>JAUNZM010002441.1:20000-46930 GCA_033459285.1 Clamator glandarius | reverse complement strand
CCCCAAGACACCCCAAATTGGCTGAGCAGCCCAGAGCTGCCCCCAGACACCCCAAATACCCCCCTGAACCCCTCAGATATCTCTCAGACTCCCCAAATTCCTCCCTAAAACCCCTAAACTGCCTCCAGGCACCCCAAACTCCCCCCTAGAACCCGCAGACACCTCCTAGACACCCCGAACTCCCCCCTAAAGCCCCTAAACTGCCTCCAGGCACCCCAAACTCCCCCCTAGAACCCACAGATACCTCCTAGACACCCCAAATTCCCCCGTAAAACCCCTAAACTGCTTCCAGGTATCCCAAACTCCCCCCCTACATCCCGCAGATACCTTCTAGACACCCCAAATTCCCCCCTAAACCCCCTAAGCTGCCTCCAGGTACCCCAAAGGCCCCCCTAGAACCCACAGATACCTCCTAGACACCCCAAACTCCCCCCTAAAACCCTAAACTGCTTCCAGGCACCCCAAACTCCCCCCTAGAACCCGCAGATACCTCCTAGACACCCCAAACTCCCCCCTAAATCCCCTAAACTGCTTCCAGGCACCCCAAACTCCCCCCTAGAACCCGCAGATACCTCCTAGACACCCCAAACTCCCCCCTAAATCCCCTAAACTGCCTCCAGGCACCCCAAACTCCCCCCCTACATCCCGCAGATACCTCCTAGACACCCCAAACTCCCCCCTAAATCCCCTAAACTGCCTCCAGGCACCCCAAACTCCCCCCCTACATCCCGCAGATACCTCCTAGACACCCCAAACTCCCCCCTAAACCACCTCCAGGCACCCCAAACTCCCCCCTAGAACGCGCAGATACCTCCTAGACACCCCAAGTTTCCCCCAGGCACCCCAAATCCCCCCCTGGAACCCCCAATTCCTTCATAGAACCCCTAAGATCCCCCCCCAGACACCCCAAATTGCACTGAGCAGCCCAGAGCTGCCCCCAGACACCCCAAATACCCCCCCTGAACCCCTCAGATACCTCTCAGACTCCCCATATTGCCCCCCCAAATCCCCCTCACGGGTACCGGCTGCCATGAAGATGCTGCCGACCGAGCCCTGCCGGAACCGGAGCTGCTCGATGACGTGGTGGAAATGGGCTGGAAAAGGTAGCGAAGGCCGGTCAGGAGGTGAATTTTGGGGTGCCAGGGGGTTTTGGGGGGGCTCCCCGCTCACCGACGCCGAAGAAGAGGGGGCAGGCGAGCACGGCGGGGCCGGGGCCCGTGCAGGGAACCAGCATGGGCAGCATGCAGGCCCGGAAAACCAGCTCCTCGGTCAGCGGAGCCACCACCTGGTTCCGCAGCCAGCGGACGTCGGCCACGCACAGCGCCCAGAACCGAGGGTCTGGAACGAAGAGAGGGGAAGGGGACCCCGAAATCCAACAGCCGGGACCCCAAAATCCACCCACAACGTTCCCCGACACCGCCGACCCTGCTCCAAAGACAAGAGGTTTCTCCCCGAAAGCTCAACGCCCCGCACCAGGACCCACAAATCCAAAACCCAACTCTTGGCTCCAAAAATCTCCAAATCCAAGGTTTCTTCCCCAAATCCAAGAGGTTTCACCCCAAAAGCTCAACTCCCCGCACCAGGACCCCCAAATCCAACAGGTTTCACACCAAACTCAACCTTTGCCACCCCAAACCCCAACTCCCAGCTCCAAAAAATCTCCAAATCCAAGAGGTTTCTCCCCAAATCCAAGAGGTTTCTCCCCAAATCCAAGAGGTTTCTCCCCAAAAGCTCAACTCCCCACACCAGGACCCCCAAATCCAACAGGTTTCACCTCAAACTCAACCTTTGCCACCCCAAACCCCAACTCCCAGCTCCAAAAACCTCCAAATCCAAGAGGTTTCTCCCCAAATCCAAGAGGTTTCTCCCCAAATCCAAGAGGTTTCACCCCAAAAGCTCAACTCCCCACACCAAGACCTCAAATTCCAACAGGTTTCACCTCAAACTCAACCTTTGCCACCCCAAACCCCAACTCCCAGCTCCAAAAATCTCCAAATCCAAGAGGTTTCTCCCCAAATCCAAGAGGTTTCACCCCAAAAGCTCAACTCCTCGCACCAGGAACCCCAAATCCAACAGGTTTTTCCCTGAAAGCTGAACTCTGCTACCCCAAAAACCCAACTCCACAACATGGGATCCCCAAATCCAAGAAGTTTCTCCCCAAAAGCTCAACTCCCCACACCAGGACCCCGAAATCCAACAGGCTTCACTTCAAACTCAACCTTTGCCACCCCAAAACCCAACTTCCAGCTCCAAAAATCTCCAAATCCAAGGTTTCCCCCCAAATCCAAGAGGTTTCACCCCAAAAGCTCAACCCCTCACATCAGGACCCCCAATTCCAACAGGTTTCTCCCCAAATCCAAGAAGTTTCTCCCCAAAAGCTCAACTCCCCACACCAGGATCCCCAAATCCCACAGGTTTCACCCCCATAAACTCAACTCAAACACCCCCAAAAACCAACTCCCAGCTCCAGAATCCCCTAATCCAACAGCTTTCTCCCCAAAATCCCAACTTCCCATCCTGGGAACACCAAATCCAAGAGGCTTCACCCCCCAAAAACTCTAACACCCCAAAAACCCAACTCCCAGCTCCAGGATCCCCCAAATCCATCAGGTCTCCCCTTTTTCCGTACCCAAGGCCACGCGGATGCCATCGAGCCAGCGCCAGGGACAATCCATGGAGAGCTGGATGAGGGGCCCCAGGAAGAGGATCTGGGGGTTCGGGGGGGGGTCAGAGGGGGTGAGGAGGCTCAGGGGGGTCCCCCAAACCCCCCCAGCCCCCCAAAACCCACCATGGTGAGCAGCAGCGGCAGCAGCGTCGCCGGCACCAGCCCCTCCAGCCGCAGCCCCAGCAGCGTCGCCAGCGGCGTCTCCGGCTGCAGGGAAAGAGAAAAAAACGGGGTTCAGCTTCCCCCCCTCTTCAAATTTGGGGTTCCCCCCTCTCAAATTCGGGGTGTTACCCCCCTCCGGGCTCACTCTGATGCCCGTGAGCTCCTTCCAGAGCCAGACGAGGAACGGGGAGAGCCCCGAGACCACCAGGACGCTGGTGAAGCGGCGCTTGATCACCGACGGGTGGTCCCTGCAAAAAAAGGGGGGCGGGGGGGTCACTGGAGGGGCTCCCCAATACCCCACAGACACCCCCAAGTGCCTCCGATACCTTATAGACCCCTGCAAATGCCCCCAGTACCCTATAGACCCCCCCAAATATCCCCCCAATGCCCTATAGACCCCCAAATACCCCCAACACCCTATAGACCCCCCAAGTGCCTCTGATACCTTATAGACCCCCACAAATGCCTCCAGTACCCTATAGACACCCCCAAATATCCCCCCAATACCCCATAGACCCCTCCCAGGTGCCTCCAATACCCTATAGACCCCCCCGAACCCCCCCTGTACCCTATAGGCCCTATAGATCCCCCCAAGTGCTCTCAAGGCACCCCCGAGCCCCCCCATACCCTATAACCTCCCCGATAGAGACCTCCCAGTCACCCCAGTTCCTTCTAGTCCCCCTGTTCCCAGCCCCCCGAGTCCCTCCCAGTCCCCTCCAGTCCCCCCAGTTCCCTCCACTCCCCTCCAGTCCCCGTTTCCCCCAGCCCCCCCAGTTCCTCCCAGTACCCCCAGTGCCTCCCAGCTCCCCCAGAGCCCGTCACCCCCAGCCCCCCCAGTTCCTCCCAGTACCCCCAGTGCCTCCCAGCTCCCCCAGAGCCCGTCACCCCCAGCCACCCCCAGTTCCTCCCAGTGCCTCCCAGCTCCCCCAGTGCCCGTCACCCCCAGCCACCCCCAGTTCCTCCCAGTACCCCCAGTGCCTTCCAGCTCCCCCAGAGCCCGTCACCCCCAGCCACCCCCAGTTCCTCCCAGTACCCCCAGTGCCTTCCAGCTCCCCCAGAGCCCGTCACCCCCAGCCCCCCCAGTTCCTCCCAGTACCCCCAGTGCCTTCCAGCTCCCCCAGTGCCCGTCACCCCCAGCCACCCCCAGTTCCTCCCAGTACCTCCCAGCTCCCCCAGTGCCCGTCACCCCCAGCCACCCCCAGTTCCTCCCAGTACCCCCAGTGCCCGTCACCCCCAGCCACCCCCAGTTCCTCCCAGTACCCCCAGAGCCCGTCACCCCCAGCCACCCCCAGTTCCTCCCAGTACCCCCAGTGCCTTCCAGCTCCCCCAGAGCCCGTCACCCCCAGCCACCCCCAGTTCCTCCCAGTACCCCCCAACCCCACCAATGACCCCCAGTCCTCTCCAGGCCCCCTAGTTTCCAGTGCCCCCCCAGTCCCCTCCAGCCCTTCTCATTCCCAGCGCCTCCCAGGCCCCCCAGTACCTCCCAGGCCCCCCAACACCTCCCAGCCCCCCCAGTCCCTCCAGCCCCCCGGGTACCTGGGCAGGGTGCGCCCCCACACGTAGAGGCTCCCCACGTAGCCGCAGGCGAGCCCGAGGCAGCCGAGCACGGCGGGCCAGCACCGGGCCCCCCCCGAACCCCCCGAGCCCCCCGGAGCCCCCGCGGCCCCGACCCAGAGCGGAGCGGGCGCCGCCATCGCGGGGGCGGGGCCAGCGGCCGGGGAGGGGCGGGGCTGGGAGGAGGGGCGGGGCCAGCGGCTGAGCGGGGAAAGGGGCGTGATCATTGCCTAATATGGATAGAAGGGGCGGGGCTGTGTTGGGAAGGGGCGTGGTCACAGGCTGCTCGGGGTAAGGGGCGGGGCCACGTGGCAACTGAATGAGAGGGGGCGCGACCACTGCCTTATATGGGAAAAGAGGCGGGTCCAAGTGGAGAAGGGGCAAGACCATTGGCTTATATGAGGAAAGGGGCGTGGCCAAGCGGAGAAGGGGTGTGGTCACCGCCTTTTGCTAATGCAGGCAAAGTGGGCGTGGCCAGTGGTTGAGGGACTCAAACTGTTTGAGACCAACCAGGGGAACTGGGACCCAAACTGGGACTGACTGGGGGAACTGGGACCCAAACTGGGACCAACTGGGGGAACTGTGACCGACTGGGACCCAAACTGGGACCAGCTTGGGGAACCGGGACCCAAACTGGGACCGACTGGGGGAACTGGGACCCAAACTGAGACCAATAAGGGACCAACTGCGGGAATTGTGACCAACCTGGCATGAACCGGGACCAAACTGGGGCCCACTGGTGGAACTGGGACGAAACTGGGACCGACTGGGGGAACTGGAACCCAAACTGGGGCCAACTGGTGGAACTGAGACTGACAGGGTAAACTGGGACTAACTGGGGGAACTGGGAGGCTAAACTGGAACAGAGTGGGGGGGCTGGGAGGAACTGGAAGAACTGGGATTGACTGGAGGAACTGGTTCTAATCCCAGGAGCCGCCAGGAACTGGGTGAACTGGTCCGGCACAGCTCAATCCCAGTCTGCCATCCCGGCTGCTTCCTGCTGCCCGTCCTGGGGGGGGTTAATTAGGGTTAATTGGGAAGGGGGGCACCCCTGAGACCCCCAAGTGACAGTTTGGGGAGGGGGTGAAGGGTTGATGGGTGCTAATTGGAAGGGTTAATGGGTGCTAATTGGGGTGGTTAATGGGTGCTAACTGGGGGGAGTTAAGGAGTGCTCATTGGGGCAAGTTAATGGGTGCTAATTAGGGGGTAATGAGTGCTAATTAGGGGGTCACGGGTGCTAACTGGGGGCTCACCTCGCTGCCCAGGGTCTCCTCTTCCTCCTCCTCCCTCCGGCGGCGCCTGCGGGGCTGCTCCGATGGGGACCCTGGATGGGGGGGGGCCAAAAGCTGTGGGAGTGGGTTTTTTTTGGGGGGGGATTATGGGTTTGGGGGGTCGGTAGGAGTCCCCCAAGTCTCCCCTCACCCCTGGGGGCTCCGCGGGCCTCGCAGGGGACGCGGCACAAGCGGCGCCCGTGGGTGACGGTGACCAAGCTCCGGTGTGCGGCCGCCGCCAGCCCCGGGGTGTCCTCAGCCTGGGGATGGGGGGACGCAGGGAAAAGGGGGGGGTCAGGCCCCACCCCCGAGGGAGCCCCCCAATCTTTGGGACCCCCCAAACCTCCATGGTGCGCAGGCAGGTCTGGCGGAAGCGGGCGCTGGTGCTGGAGGCCACCACGGCCGTCACCGCGGCCACCGCCACGGGCAGCGAGCGCGCCAGGAGACGCTGGCTCTGAAAAGGGGTCGGGGCAGCCCCGTTCCAGTCCCCATCCCAGTCCCCATCCCAGTTCCCATCTCCGTCCCATCCAAGTTCCCATCTCCATCGTCATCCCAGTTCCCATCTCCATCACCATCCCAGTTCCCATCTCCACTCTCATCCCACCCCAGTTCCCATCTCCATCGCCATCCCAGTTCCCATCTCCATCCTCATCCCACCCACCCCAGTTCCCATCCCAGTTCCCATCTCCATCCCCATCCCAGTTCCCATCCCAGTTCCCATCTCCATCCCCATCCCAGTTCCCACCCCAGTTCCCATCTCCATTCCCATCCCGGTTCCCATCTCCATCCCCATCCCAGTTCCCATCCCAGTTCCCATCTCCATCCCCATCTCAGTTCCCACCCCAGTTCCCATCTCCATTCCCATCCCGGTTCCCATCTCCATCCCCATCCCAGTTCCCACCCCAGTTCCCATCTCCATCCCCATCCCGGTTCCCATCTCCATCCCCATCCCAGTTCCCACCCCAGTTCCTATCTCCATCCCCATCCCACCCATCCCAGTTGCCATCCCAGTTGCCCTTTCCACCTCTATTCCAGTTGCCATCGTCATCCCAGTTGCCATCTCCATCCCCATCCCAGTTCCCATCTCCATCCCCATCCCAGTTGCCATCTCCGTTCCCATCCCAGTTGCCATCTCCATCCCCATCCCAGTTCCCATCTCCGTCCCCATCCCACCCATCCCAGTTCCTATCTGTGCTCCATCCCAGTTCCCATCTCCGTCCCCATCCCAGTTCCCATCTCCATCCCCATCCCAGTTCCCATCTCCGTCCCCATCCCAGTTCCCATCTCCGTTCCCATCCCAGTTCCCATCTCCGTTCCCACCCCAGTTCCCATCTCCGTCCCCATCCCAGTTGCCATCTCCGTTCCCACCCCAGTTCCCATCTCCGTCCCCATCCCAGTTGCCATCTCCGTTCCCACCCCAGTTCCCATCTCCATCCCCACCCCAGTTCCCATCTCCGTCCCCACCCCAGTTCCCATCTCCGTCCCCATCCCACCCATCCCAGTTCCCCATCCCAGTTCCCATCTCTGTTCCCATCCCAGTTCCCATCTCCATCCCCATCCCAGTTCCCATCTCCGTCCCCATCCCAGTTCCCATCTCCGTCCCCATCCCAGTTCCCATCTCCGTCCCCATCCCAGTTGCCATCTCCGTTCCCATCCCAGTTCCCATCTCCATCCCCATCCCAGTTCCCATCTCCGTCCCCATCCCACCCATCCCAGTTCCCCATCCCAGTTCCCATCTCCGTCCCCATCCCAGTTGCCATCTCCGTTCCCACCCCAGTTCCCATCTCCGTTCCCACCCCAGTTCCCATCTCCGTCCCCATCCCACCCATCCCAGTTCCCCATCCCAGTTCCCATCTCCGTTCCCACCCCAGTTCCCATCTCCGTTCCCACCCCAGTTCCCATCTCCGTCCCCATCCCAGTTCCCATCTCCATCCCCATCCCACCCATCCCAGTTCCCCATCCCAGTTCCCCATCCCAGTTCCCATCTCCGTTCCCATCCCAGTTCCCATCCCAGTTCCCCATCCCAGTTCCCATCTCCGTCCCCATCCCACCCATCCCAGTTCCCCATCCCACCCATCCCAGTTGCCATCTGCATCCTGCTCCCATCCCAGTTCCCACCTCATTCCCATTCCCAGTGCGCCCCAGTCCCTCCCGGTGCCGCTGTACCCGGTGCTGGTGCCGCAGGCCTCGCAGCTCGGGGTGTGTGAGGGCGCGGAGCCCCCGAGCCAGCGCCGGGCGGGACCCCAGCAGCACCTGCGCCAGGTGAGCCGCGAGCAGCCGGCGGGCGGCTGGGGGGGGCAGGGGACACCCCCAGATCCTGGGGGATCCCCCAGACCGTGGGGACACCCCCAGATCTTGAGGGATCCCTCCAGACCATGGGGACGCTCCCAGACCTCAAAGGCACCCCCAAAACCCCAGGAGCACCCCTAAATCTGGGGGCCTCCCCAGACCCCAAGGACACCCCCATATCCTTGAAGATCCCCCCCAAACCCCAGGGACACCCCCAAATACTGGGGCATCCCTCCCAAACCCCAGGGACACCTCTAGACCCCAAGGACACTCCCAGATCTTGGGGGATCCCCCCAAACCCCAGGGACACCTCTAGACCCCAAGGACACCCCCAGATCTTGGGGGATCCCCCCAAACCCCAGGGACACCTCTAGACCCCAAGGTCACTCCCAGATCTTGGGGGATCCCCCCAAACCCCAGGGACACCTCTAGACCCCAAGGACACCCCCAGATCTTGGGGGATCTCCCCAAACCCCAGGGACACCTCTAGACCCCAAGGACACCCCCAGATCTTGGGGGATCCCCCCCAAACCCCAGGGACACCTCTAGATCCCAAGGACACTCCCAGATCTTGGGGGATCCCCCCAAACCCCAGGAACACCTCTAGACCCCAAGGACACCCCCAGATCCTGGGGGTTCCCCCAGACCATGAGGACCCCCCCAAATCCTGGGATCCCCCAAACTCACCGAGGTCGTAGAGCTGGAAGGGATCCTCGTGGCGGAGAAGAAGGAAGAGCAGGAGGGTTTGGGGGTGCTCGCTGCCCCCCGGGGGTCCCTCCTGCACCTCGAAGGTGACATCGGGGGCCACCACCTCTGCGGGGACAACGTGGGGGGGGCTCGGGGGGTGATCCCCATGTGGGGACACCCCCAAACCCATGGGGACATCTCCAGGCCATGGAGACACCCCCAAACCTCAGGGACACCCCTAGACCATGGGGACACCTCTGGGCCATGGGGACATCTCTGAACCATGAGGACACCCCCAAATCCTATGGACACCCCTAGATCATGGGGACACCCCCAAATCCCATGGACACCTCCAGACCACGGAGACACCCCGAAACCCCAGGGACAGCCCTAGACCATGGGGACGCCCCCAAACCCCAGGGACACCCCTAGACCACGGGGACACGTGGGCCGTGGGGACATCTCCAGACCATGGGGACGCCCCCAAACCCCAGGGACACCCCAAAAGCCAGGGACAACCCTAGACCATGGAGACACCCACAAGTCCCATGGACACCTCTAGACCACGGAGACACCCCCAAACCCCAGGGACACACCTAGACCATGGGGACACCCCCAAACCCCAGGGACACCCCTAGACCATGGGGACACCCCCAAACCCCAGGGACACCCCTAGACCACGGGGACACGTGGGCCGTGGGGACATCTCCAGACCATGGAGACCCCCCCAAACCCCAGGGACACCCCAAAAACCAGGGACAACCCTAGACCATGGAGACACCCCCAAGTCCCATGGACACCTCTAGACCACGGAGACACCCCCAAACCCCAGGGACACCCCTAGACCATGGGGACACCCCCAAACCCCAGGGACACCCCTAGACCATGGGGACACCCCCAAACCCCAGGGACAACCCTAGACCACGGGGACACGTGGGCCGTGGGGACATCTCCAGACCATGGGGACGCCCCCAAACCCCAGGGACACCCCAAAAGCCAGGGACAACCCTAGACCATGGAGACACCCCCAAGTCCCATGGACACCTCTAGACCACGGAGACACCCCCAAATCCCATGGACACCTCTAGACCACGGAGACACCCCGAAACCCCAGGGACACACCTAGACCATGGGGACGCCCCCAAACCCCAGGGACACCCCAAAAACCAGGGACAACCCTAGACCATGGAGACACCCCCAAGTCCCATGGACACCTCTAGACCACGGAGACACCCCCAAATCCCATGGACACCTCCAGACCACGGAGACACCCCGAAACCCCAGGGACACACCTAGACCACGGGGACGCCCCCAAACCCCAGGGACACCCCTAGACCATGGGGACACCCCCAAACCCCAGGGACACCCCTAGACCACGGGGACACGTGGGCCGTGGGGACACCTCCAGACCATGGAGACCCCCCCAAACCCCAGGGACACCCCAAAAACCAGGGACAACCCTAGACCACGGAGACACCCACAAGTCCCATGGACACCTCTAGACCATGGAGACACCCCCAAACCCCAGGGACATCCCTAGACCATGGGGACACCCCCAAACCCCAGGGACACCCCTAGACCATGGGGACGCCCCCAAACCCCAGGGACACCCCTAGACCACGGGGACACGTGGGCCGTGGGGACACCTCCAGACCATGGAGACCCCCCCAAACCCCAGGGACACCCCAAAAGCCAGGGACAACCCTAGACCACGGAGACACCCCCAAGTCCCATGGACACCTCTAGACCATGGAGACACCCCCAAACCCCAGGGACACCCCTAGACCATGGGGACACCCCCAAACCCCAGGGACACACCTAGACCATGGGGACGCCCCCAAACTCCAGGGACACCCCTAGACCACGGCGACACGTGGGCCGTGGGGACACCTCCAGACCATGGAGACCCCCCCAAACCCCAGGGACACCCCAAAAGCCAGGGACAACCCTAGACCACGGAGACACCCCCAAGTCCCATGGACACCTCTAGACCATGGAGACACCCCCAAACCCCAGGGACACCCCTAGACCATGGGGATACCCCCAAACCCCAGGGACACCCCTAGACCATGGGGACACCCCCAAACCCCAGGGACACCCCTAGACCACGGGGACACGTGGGCCGTGGGGACACCTCCAGACCATGGAGACCCCCCCAAACCCCAGGGACACCCCAAAAACCAGGGACAACCCTAGACCACGGAGACACCCCCAAGTCCCATGGACACCTCTAGACCATGGAGACACCCCCAAACCCCAGGGACAACCCTAGACCATGGGGACACCCCCAAACCCCAGGGACACACCTAGACCATGGGGACGCCCCCAAACTCCAGGGACACCCCTAGACCACGGCGACACGTGGGCCGTGGGGACACCTCCAGACCATGGAGACCCCCCCAAACCCCAGGGACACCCCAAAAGCCAGGGACAACCCTAGACCATGGAGACACCCCCAAGTCCCATGGACACCTCTAGACCATGGAGACACCCCCAAACCCCAGGGACACCCCTAGACCATGGGGATACCCCCAAACCCCAGGGACACCCCTAGACCATGGGGACACCCCCAAACCCCAGGGACACCCCTAGACCACGGGGACACGTGGGCCGTGGGGACACCTCCAGACCATGGAGACCCCCCCAAACCCCAGGGACACCCCAAAAACCAGGGACAACCCTAGACCACGGAGACACCCCCAAGTCCCATGGACACCTCTAGACCATGGAGACACCCCCAAACCCCAGGGACACCCCTAGACCATGGGGATACCCCCAAACCCCAGGGACACACCTAGACCATGGGGACACCCCCAAACCCCAGGGACACCCCTAGACCACGGGGACACGTGGGCCGTGGGGACACCTCCAGACCATGGAGACCCCCCCAAACCCCAGGGACACCCCAAAAGCCAGGGACAACCCTAGACCACGGAGACACCCCCAAGTCCCATGGACACCTCTAGACCATGGGGACACCCCCAAACCCCAGGGACACCCCTAGACCATGGGGACACGTGGGCCGTGGGGACATCTCCAGACCACGGAGACCCCCCCCCAGACCATGGGGACCCCCCCCAAAACCCACCTCCCTCGCCCTCAGGTTGGATTCCGGGCCCTGCGGTGAATCCGAATCGTTCCCAGTCGGCCCAGAGCGTGGGGTCCCGGAGGAGCCGGGGGGCGGCGAGCGGGAGCCCCGCGGGGTCGCAGAGGAACACGTGCCGAGGTTAAGGCCAAGGCGGTGACACCAGCGCCGGGAGCCCCCCGGATCCCCCCCCCCGATCCCCCCGGATCCCTCCCGGATCCCCCCCGGATCCCGGGATATGGCGGCGCTGGCCAGGCGGGTGGGCAGGTTGGGGGTGGGCTGGAAGCAGGGGCAGAGCGCGGCCCCCGGCAGGACGCTGAGCTCGCCCCCCAGCCCCGCGGCGGCGGCCGCGGCCGGAACCCCCAGCCCGATCCGGGACCCCCAGCGAGGGTGGATGCGGGCGCAGGGCGGCGGGGGAGCCGCGGGAGCGGGCCTGGAGCGGGAGAGGAGATGGGAGACGTCCCATCCCTTCCATCTCATCCCTCCCCATCCCAGTTCCCATCTCCGTTTCCGTTATTTCCATTCCCATCTCCACCTCTTCTCATCCCACCCCACCCCATCCATCCCATCTCCGTTTCCATTCCCACCTCCATCTCCCCTCATCCCATCCTGTTCCCATCCATCCCATCCCATTCTTATTCATCCTCATCCCAGTTCCTGTCTCCATCGCATCCCAATCCCACTCCAGTCCAATTCTCATCCCAGTTCTCAACCCATCCTGCTCCTGGTCCCATTCCCATCTCCCCTCATCCCATCCAGTTCCCATTCCCATCCCAGTTCTCAGCTCACCTCAACCCCATCCCAGTTCCCTTTCTAGTTCCCATCCTATCCCAGTTCCCTTTCTAGTTCCCATCCTATCCCAGTTCCCATCCCAGTTCCCATCTCATTCCCATCCCATTCCCATCCCACTTCTCAGCCCATATCAATCTCATCCCATCCCATCCCAGCTCTCAGTCCATCCCAGTTCCCTTTCTAGTTCCCATGCTATCCCATTTCCCATCCCATTTCCCATCCCATCCCATTTCCCATCCCATCCCAGTTCCCATCCCATTCCCATCCCAGTTCCCATCCCATCCCATCCCATCCCATCCCATCCCATTCCAGTCCCTCCCAGTTCCCCCTCACTCCCTACTGTACGAAGTGCAGGCTCTGGACCCTCAGCCGCACTCCCGCCTGCATCCCGGGGGGCTCCGGCCTTGCCGGGGGGGGGGAAGAACAGGAATGGGGTGACCTCCCTGTACCCCCATTCCCGAGGGGGTGGTGTCTCCTGGGTGGGGGGGGTCTCACCTGTAGCTGCAGGAGGTGGCGGCGCTGTCGATGCGGACACAGCAGTGAAATTCCACCTGGGGGGGACACGACAGTGTGGGACCCTCGTATCTCCGCCTTTGCCCCCCACCCCTGTGACCCCCATGTCCCCCCATCGTCCCTCGTGGCCCCCCCACCTATGACCCCCATGTCCCCCTCTTGCCCCCCACCCCTGTGACCCCCATGTCCCCCCATCGTCCCTCGTGGCCCCCCCCACCTATGACCCCCATGTCCCCCCCTTGCCCCCCACCCCTGTGACCCCCATACCCCCCACTGCCCCCCTATGTCCCTCCCATTGTCCCTTGTGTGTCCCCCCACCTCTATGACCCCCCCTTGCCCCCATCCCTGTGACCCCCACGTCCCCCCTTGCCCTCCACCCCTGTGACCCCCATACCCCCCCACTGCCCCCCTATGTCCCCCCCATTGTCCCTTGTGTGTCCCCCCACCCCTATGACCCCCCCTTGCCCCCATCCCTGTGACCCCCACGTCCCCTCTTGCCCCCCACCCCTGTGACCCCCATACCCCCCCACTGCCCCCCTATGTCCCCCCCATTGTCCCTTGTGTGTCCCCCCACCTCTATGACCCCCCCTTGCCCCATCCCTGTGACCCCCATGTCCCCCCCTTGCCCCCCACCCCTGTGACCCCCATGTCCCCTCCTTGCCCCCCACCCCTGTGACCCCCATATCCCCCCACTGCCCCCCTATGTCCCTCCCATTGTCCCTTGTGTGTCCCCCCACCCCTATGACCCCCCCTTGCCCCCATTCCTGTGACCCCCACGTCCCCCCTTTGCCCCCCACCCCTGTGACCCCCATACCCCCCACTGCCCCCCTATGTCCCTCCCATTGTCCCTTGTGTGTCCCCCCACCCCTATGACCCCCCCTTGCCCCATCCCTGTGACCCCCACGTCCCCCCTTGCCCCCCACCCCTGTGACCCCCATACCCCCCCACTGCCCCCCTATGTCCCCCCCATTGTCCCTTGTGTGTCCCCCCACCCCTATGACCCCCCCTTGCCCCCATCCCTGTGACCCCCACGTCCCCCCTTGCCCCCCACCCCTGTGACCCCCATACCCCCCCACTGCCCCCCTATGTCCCCCCCATTGTCCCTTGTGTGTCCCCCCACCCCTATGACCTCCCCTTGCCCCCCACCCCCGTGACCCCCATGTCCCCCCCATTCTCCGCCATGTCCCCCCTACCCTTGTGACCCCCATGTCCCCCCACTGCCCCCCCCCCCGCCCCCCCAGTGTCCCCCCCCAACCTCAGGGAGCACCAGGCTGATCCGATGCAGGAATCCCTGGAGCCTCGGAGAGGGGGGGGGCAGTGGGCGGGGGGGGCTGAGCTGGAAGCGGGGGACACACACACCTTGAGACCCCCCCCGCAAAAAAACCAGAACTCCTGACTGGGACCAAGCTGGGGGACTCCCAGACCTCCCCCTCAGTGAAACTGGGACCAGTTTGGGGACCCCCAGATCCCCCTCAGTGAAACTGGGACCCGTTTGGGGACCCCCAGATCCCCCCCAGTGAAACTGGGACCAGTTTGGGGACCCCCAGATCCCCCTCAGTGAAACTGGGACCCGTTTGGGGACCCCCAGATCCCCCTCAGTGAAACTGGGACCGGTTTGGGGACCCCCAGATCCCCCCCAGTGAAACTGGGACCGGTTTGGGGACCCCCAGATCCCCCCCAGTGAAACTGGGACCGGTTTGGGGGCCCCCAGATCCCCCCCAGTGAAACTGGGACCAGTTTGGGGACCCCCAGATCCCCCTCAGTGAAACTGGGACCCGTTTGGGGACCCCCAGATCCCCCTCAGTGAAACTGGGACCGGTTTGGGGACCCCCAGATCCCCCCCAGTGAAACTGGGACCGGTTTGGGGACCCCCAGATCCCCCCCAGTGAAACTGGGACCAGTTTGGGGGCCCCCAGATCCCCCCCAGTGAAACTGGGACCAGTTTGGGGACCCCCAGATCCCCCCCAGTGAAACTGGGACCAGTTTGAGGACCCCCAGATCCCCCCCAGTGAAACTGGGACCAGTTTGAGGACCCCCAGATCCCCTCCAGTGAAACTGGGACCGGTTTGAGGACCCCCCAGATCCCCCCCAGTGAAACTGGGACCGGTTTGAGGACCCCCAGATCCCCCCCAGTGAAACTGGGACCAGTTTCATGAACCCCAGAGCCACCTCTCCCACTAAACTGGGACCAGTTTGGGGACCCCCAGAACCCCCTTACAGCACTGGGACCAGTTTGGGGGAGCAGCCTAGCTCCACACTGGTACTGGGCCCAGTTTGAGGCCCAACCCCGCCTCTGCCCTGGGTTTTGGGGCCCCCCCCGTGACCCCATTTCCCAACCCCCTCCCAAAATCCAGGCCATCCCAGTTATTTTTAGCCCCCCCCCGCCCTACTTGCAGCTCCCGGGGGGACCCGTCCCCAATTCTAGCCCCCCCCAAGGTCACCCCGAAAGGAGGACGGGGGGGTTTGGGTCCCCTCAGCCCCCCCAAATCCACAGGGGGGGTGTTTGGGGTGCCCCCCAACGGACAGGAGGGTTGTAGGATCCCTCCCTCCATGGACAGAGGAGTTTTGGGGTGCGGTTGGGAGGTGCAGGGGGGTCTGGGGAATGTGTGGAGTTTGAGGGGGGTCCAAGGGGCCAGGAGGGGTTTGTGGGGTTCAGAGGAGGGTACTTTTTTGGGGGGGGGGGCAAAATCCTCACCTCGAAGCTCAAACACACCCGGGCTTGACGCAGGATGCGGTCGCAGCACGGAAACGGGGCGCGGAGGGACCCCGAAAGCTGCAACAGCCCCTGAAAGGCTGAGGGGGGGGAAATTTGGGGGTGAAGATCCCTCCATTTTATGGGGGGGGGATTTGGGGGTCAGGTCCTACCGCCTTGCAGTGTCTCTGGGTCGAGGCCTTGGCTCAGCGTCCCTGTAGCCGCAACTGGGGGGGGGCAGGGGGAGTTTTGGGGTACCCCCCAAGGATGGGGGGGGTTGGGGTTCCACTCAGCCCCCCTCCTGCAGGGACAGAGGGTTTGGGGTGTCTTTCTCCAAAGACAAGGGGGTTTTGGGGTGCCCCCCCTCACCGGTGATGACACAGCGGGGTCCCCCCGTGCCCCCCTCTGCCGTCAGGGCCACCAGCAAGGCCCCCCCCCTCGGCTCCCCACTTTTGGGGGGCTGCAGGCACAGCAGGAGACGCTCCAGCACCTGCAGCAAGAAAAGGGGGGGGGGGTGTTTAAGGCCCCCCCATCCACCTCGGACCACTCCATCCTCCCCAGTGACCCCTGACCCCCCCAACTCCCTCCCCTCAATCGATTTGGGGGACCCCTGACCCACCAAGACAACCCCGCAAGACCCCCCTCCCCTCAGATCCCCCCCCCCCATCCTCTTTGGAGACCTCTGACCCCCCAAGACACCCCCCCAGGCCCCTCAGGACCCCCCCATCCCCTCAAACACCCACACCTTCATCTTTGGGGACCCCTGAGACCCCCAAGCCCCCGCCCCACCTCTCTCCAGAGCCCCCCAAGCCCCCCCCAGTGACCCCTAACTCCCCTCAGATCCCCTCAGACCCCCCCCCCGCCATCCTCTTTGGGGTCCCCTGACACTCCCCCACCCCAAACCCCTCAGGCCCTTCCAGACCCTCAGACCCCACCTCCCTTCCTCTTTGTGGACCCCCGGTCCCCCCATAACCCACTTTGGGGACCCCAAGCCCCCCCCCCCCCTAGTGACCCCTGACCCCCCCAACCCCCCCACCTCCTTGAGGGCCTCGTCCGCCATTTTGTGTGTGTGTCCCCCCCCCTGCGAGCGCCCCCTTGAGGCGGGGAGGAGTGGGGACACCCCCAAGGCCCCCCCCCTCAGGGTCCCCTGACCCCCTAACACCCCCCCTTAGTGTCCCCTGACCCCTCCCAGGGACACCCCCCAAGACCCCCCACACCCCCAGTGACCCCTGACCCCCCCCGAGACCCCCCTAAGGACCCCCTCAAGTGCCCCTTGACCCCTCTAACCCCCCCTCAGTGTCCTTTGACCCCTCAGGGACTCCCCCCAGTGACCCCTGACCCCCCCAGGGACCCCCCCTAAGGACCCCCTCAAGTGCCCCTTGACCCCTCTAACCCCCCCTCAGTGTCCTCTGACCCCTCAGGGACTCCCCCCAGTGACCCCTGACCCCCCCAGGGACCCCCCCTAAGGACCCCCTCAAGTGCCCCTTGACCCCTCTAACCCCCCCTCAGTGTCCTTTGACCCCTCAGGGACTCCCCCCAGTGACCCCTGACCCCCCCAGGGACCCCCCCTAAGGACCCCCTCAAGTGCCCCTTGACCCCTCTAACCCCCCCTCAGTGCCCCCTGACCCCTCAGGGACTCCCCCCAGTGACCCCTGACCCCCCCAGGGACCCCCCCTAAGGACCCCTCCAAGTGTCCCCTGACTCCCCCAAGACCTCCCAGCGCCCCCCCGCAGTGTCCCCTGGTACCCCCCAAGGACCCCCCTCATTAAGGCACTCAGGGACCCCCCCCCCGAGCCCCCAAGGGACCCCCACGCCCCCCCCCCAAAGTGCCCCCTGACACCCCCCCCCCGGGGTGAATCCCCATGGCAACAGGCAGGGCTGTCGCCATGGCAACCGGGATGGTGGTGGGGGGGGTCTTGTTGCCATGGCGACAGCGGGAGGATGCGGGACAGCCCCTCCCCCCCGCAGGTGATGCTGTGACCCCGCCCCCCTCTGGCCCCGCCCCCTCGCTCCCCGCCCCCCCCCCCCCCCCCCCCCGCCGGTG
The DNA here is from genome assembly GCA_033459285.1 of Clamator glandarius. Lineage (NCBI taxonomy): Eukaryota > Metazoa > Chordata > Aves > Cuculiformes > Cuculidae > Clamator > Clamator glandarius. Next base: position 29,176 of record JAUNZM010002441.1, on the reverse strand, counting down.
TGTGATGAGCGGCCCCGGGCTCAGCCCGAGCCGCCGCCGCAGCGCGCAGGTAGGGCCGGGGAGGGGGGGTCCAGACACGCACCCCAGCCTGGAACCCCCCCTCCCCGAAGTCCTGGACACCCCCTCATCCCGCATTCTCCGATCCTCGATCCCCCTTTCATCCCGCATTCCCCTCATCCTGGACCCCCCTTCATCCCGCATCCTCTCCCCGCATCCCTGATCCTGGACCCCCCCCATACCGCATCCTCTTAGTCCTGGACCCCCCCATCCTGCATCCCCTGATCCTGGAACCCCCTGTCCCGCATCCCCATCCTCTCCCCGCATCCCTGATCCTGGACCCCCCCCCCATCCCGCATCCTCTTAGTCCTGGACCCCCCCATCCTGCATCCCCTGATCCTGGAACCCCCTGTCCCGCATCCCCATCCTCTCCCCGCATCCCTGATCCTGGACCCCCCCCATCCCGCATCCTCTTAGTCCTGGACCCCCCCATCCTGCATCCCCTGATCCTGGAACCCCCTGTCCCGCATCCCCTTAATCCTGGACACTCCACGATGTCCTGGACCCCCCCCCATCCCGCATCCCCTTAGTCCTGGACCCCCCCCCCCCCATCCCGTATTCCCTGAATTCCTGGACTCCCCCCCCCACCCCATCCCGCATTCCCTGAAGTCCTGGACGCCCCTCGTCCCGCATCCCCCGGTCCTGGTCCCCCTGTCATCCTGCATCCCCCCCAAATCCTGGAGCCCCCCAATCCCGCACCGCCCCCCATCCCGCATCCCCTTAGTCCTGGACCTACCCCCCCCCCCCATCCCGCATTCCCCCCCCCATCCCGCACCCACTTAGTCCTGGACCCCCCCTCATCCTGCATTCCCCCAGATTTGAACCCCCCCAAACCCGCATCCCCCCCCCCCATATCCCCCCTTAGTCTCGGACCCCCCCCATCCTGCAGCCCCGACCCCCCCATTCCCCCCCCCCCCAGCTCTGCCGCAGCTGCTCTGCAGCATCGCCCCCCCCCCCAACTTCTCAGGGTCCCCCCCATGTGTCCCCCCCTTTCCCAGACCCCCCCCCCATCCTAAGGGCCCCAGCGCGGGGGGGGTCCGGGGGGGGCCCCCCGTCTGTTGATCCTCACTAAGAGCATTAATGGAGCTGCAGGGGGGGGGAGGAGGGAGGGTAAAGGGGGGGGAGGGCAAGGGGGGGGCGGGACTTTTGGAGTGGGGGGGATGTAATGAGGATGGGGACCCCCCTAAAGACATAGGACACCCCCAAGGGCATGGGACCCCCCCACAAGAAAGGGGACCCCCCCAAAAGCATCTGAACCCCCCCCCACGGGCTTGAGGCCCCCATCATGAGGATGGGGACCCCCTCAAGGGCCTGGGAACCCACCCCAAGAAAGGGACCCCCCCCAAGGGCATGGGACCCCCCCAAAAGGCATCTGAACCCCCCCATGGGCTTGTGACCCCCCCATGCGGAGGACTGGCGGGGGGGGGGTTGAGGGGTTGTAGAGAGGGGGGTGTCTTGGGAGGGTTGGGGGGGCCTCAGAGGTGGGGGGGGGGGCTTCTCATTTTGGGGGGTGGTCTCCTGATTTGGGGATTCTGTCATAGTTTGGGGGGGATCCTAGTCTATTGGGGTGATCGGGGGGGGGGCTCCTAATCCCTCTGTGTGTCCCCCCCATTCCAGGACCCCCCCATTCAAGGACAGCCCCTCCATGCTCTGTCCCCCCCTGTCAGCTCCATGACCCCCCCAAAATAACTGCCCTCTCTCTCCCCTCCATTCCAGCCCCCCCCCCATTCCAGGCCCCCCAATAAGTGCCCCCCCCCATTCCAGGACCCCCCAATACCCCAATAACTGCCCCCTCTCTCCCCTCCATTCCAGCCCCCCCCTCATTCCAGGCCCCCCAATAACTGCCCCCCCCCCATTTCCAGGACCCCTCAATAACTGCCCCCTCTCTCCCCTCCATTCCAGCCCCCCCCCCTTCCAGGCCCCCCAATAAGTGCCCCCCCCCCCATTTCCAGGACCCCCCAATAACCGCCCCCTCTCTCCCATCCATTCCAGCCCCCCCCCCCCATTCCAGGCCCCCCAATAAGTGTCACCCCCCCCATTCCAGGACCCCCCAATAACCGCCCCCTCTCTCCCCTCCATTCCAGCCCCCCCCCCTTCCAGGCCCCCCAATAAGTGCCCCCCCCCCATTTCCAGGACCCCCCAATAACCGCCCCCTCTCTCCCCCAATTCCAGGCCCCCCACCAGTGACCAGCAGACCCCCCTCACTGCCGCCATGTTGTCCCCCCCCCCCTACGACCCCCTGGACCTGCCTTGCCCCCCCTGCGATGTCAACAACCGGTGGGAGGGGGGCGAGGAGGAGGAGGACCCCGAGGGCAGCTCCGCGCGACGCTTCGAGCGCTCCCGCATCAAAGCCCTGGCCGGTACGGGGGGGACCCCGAAAATGGGGGGGACCCCAAAAATGGGGGAGGGAGGAGGTGGGGTGGGGAGGGCGTGCCCCAAAATTGGGGGAAGGGATCGCAAAATGGGGGAAGGAGGGGATGGGGAGGGGGACCCCAAAAATGAGGAGGGGACCCCAAAATGGGGGAAGGATGGGATGGGGAGGGGGACCCCAAAAAGGGGGAGGGGACCCCTAAATGGGGGAAGGATGAGATGGGGAGGAGGACCCCAAAAAGGAGGAGAGGACACAAAAATAATGGGGGAGGGATGAGATGGGGAGGGGAAGCTCAGAAATGAGGGAGGGGACCCCAAAAATGGGGAGGGGAGGGGATGGAAGGTACTCCAAAAGTGGGGGAGGGATGGGATGAGGGGCGCCCCGAAAATGGGGGGAGATGGGATGGGGGACACAAAATGGGGGAGGAGGGGATGGAGACCCCAAAACAGGGGGGGCACGAGAGGAATGGTATGGGGAGGGGACACCAAAATGGGGGGGTACCCCTAAATGGAGGAGAGATGGGATAGGGGGGCCTCAAAAATGGGGGAGGTATTGGATGGGGAGGACCAAAAAGCAAGGGGATAGGGGGCACCTCAAAATGGGGGGGCACGACAGAAATGGAGGAACCCCCAAAATGGGGGAGGGATGGGGAGGAGCACCCCAAAAAAGGGGAAGAGACCCCCAAAATGGAGAGGGATGGGGGGGGGAAATCCCAAAAATGCGGGAGAGATGGGATGGGGGACCTCAAAAAAGGGGGAGACCCAAAAATGGAGGGAATGGGGGGCACCCCGAAATGGGGAAGGGCACCCCAAGGGTGAAGGAGGAATGGGAAAGGGGAGGTACTCCAAAATGGGGGGGACACTCAAAAATGGGGAGGGGTACCCAAAAATAGGGGGGGGGACGGGATGGGGAACGGCTGGGAATGAGGAGGCGTGGGGGGGGGTCCCCAAAAATTGGGGTGAAAATGGGGTCCCCGTTAAAGGAGGAAGGAGGAAAGGCGGGAAAGGGGAAACCTCACGAGAGGAACCGAGGGAAAAAGGGGGAAAGGTGGAAGTCAAGGGAAGGGCACCCCGAAAAAAGGAGGTGGGAGTGGGATAGGGCCCCCCCCAAATTGGGGAGGAAGTAAAGGATCCTCCATTAAAGGAGAAAAAGGCGGGAAAAGGGAAAAGGCGGGAAAAGAAAAAGGCGGGAAAAGAAAAAGGCGGGAAAGGCGTGAGGGGAAAAAAAAGGCGGGAAAGGGGGAAAAAGGCGGGAAAGGGGCCAAGGGAAAAAGGGGAAAAAGGTGGAAATTAAGGGAAGGGCACCCTGAAAATGGCCCCCAAAAAGAGGGGTGATGGGAATGATGAGGGCACCCAAAAATGGGGAGGAAAGGGGAGGGAGCACCCAAAAAATGGGGGGTTGTGGGAATGGAGGAGGGACCCCCCCAAAAGTGGGGAGGAATGGGGAGGGAAAGACCCTGGGAAAAAGGGGGGGGGGCATAAAAATGGGGGGGCTGGGAAAGAAGGGGATCCCAAAATGGAGGGGGAATGGAGGGGGGGGGGGGAGCCTGGGATGGGGGGGAGAACAAAAATGGGAGGGGGGGTGAAATGGAGGGGAAATGGGGGAGTGGGAAGAGGGGAGCCCCAAAATGTCGGGACAGAGAAGCGGGGTGCTCGCACACGCGAGTTTGCTCCCGCCCAGCGCCGTCCCGGTGCCGCCCTTGCTCCCCAGGGTTCCCAGGAGCCTCCCTGAAACCGTCCCCCTCACCCCAAAGCTGCCCCACCCTGCACCCCAAAACTGCCACACCCTTCACCCCCGAAACTACTGTCCCCTCCTCGTGATCCCCAACCCCACTTTATGCCCCCCAAAACTCCCAATTCCCCCTCAAATCCCCTCTGTGGCCTCAAACTCCACCCTTAGGCCACCCCAAACCCCCAATTCTCCCCCCAATTTCCCCCCAATCCCCCTTTATGCCCCCCAATCCCCTTCTGTGACCCCCAAACCCCTCAATTCCCCCCCTTCTTGTCCCCAATCACCCCTTGTGGCCCCCCACACCCCCTAATTCCCCCTCAGTCCTCCCTTATGGCACCCCCAACCCCCCTAACCCCCTGTAATTCTCCCCCACACCCCCTAATTCACCCCCAGTCCTCCCTTATGGCTCCCCCAAACCCCTAATTCCCCCACAATCCTCTCTTATGGCACCTTTAAACCCCCCTTATGGCCCCCTGAGCCCCCTAATTTCCCCCAATCCTCCCTTATAACACCCCTAAAACCCCCAATCCCCCCTTAATGGCCCCTGCAATCCCCCCTTATGACTCCCCCAACACACCAGTCCCTCTCTGTGACCCCCCAAACCCCCCTTCTGCTCCCCCCCCCCTCGGGACCCCCCGTGCTCCCCCCAATCCTCTTACCTCTAATCCGGCGCCGGGCACGGCTGGCGCTGGGGCTGAGCCCCCCCAAATCCCCACACATCGGGGGGGGGGTGTGAAGCCACAACACCTGGGACCATGAGGTTGGGGGGTAGGGGGTTTGGGGACCCAGAGCTGCTGGGATTGGGGGTGGCCTGACCCCCCAGTTCTGGCTGGGGGACGAGGGGTGTGAGGGTGGGGTGTGAGGGTCCCTGGTTGAGCTTTGGGTTCCCTGGTGGGTGTAGGGGGGGTCCCTGGTGGGTTGGGGGGGGGTCTTTGTTGGGGCTCAGGGCCAGGTTTTGGGGTCCCTGGTTGGGTTTGTGGGGGGGTTCCTGGTGGGTTGGGGGGTTCTGTTAAGCTTCATGACAGGTTTTGGGGTCCCTGGTCAGGTTTGGGGTGGTTCCTGGCTGGTTTTAGGGTCCACAGTGGGTTTTGGGGGCCCTGGCCAGGTCTGGGGGTCCCTGGCTGGGTTTAGGGAGGGTTCCTTGTGGGTTATGGTCCCTATTGAGATTCGTGGCCAGATTTTGGGGATCCCTGACTGCTTTTAGGCTCCCTGTCTGTGTCTCCTTGCCCCGTTTCAGGGTCCCCCCACTCCTGACCCCCCTCTTTGTTGGCCTGAGTGTTCCTCTTGGGTTCCTCACGGCCTGGAGATCTCTGGCTGGGTTAGAGGAGTCTCTGTTTGGTTTCGGTGTCCCTGCCTGGGTCTCCCTGCCCCTGTTTTGGGGGTTCCCCCCCCCCCCCCACCTCTGAACCCCCTTTTTTGGCAGACGAGCGCGAGGCGGTGCAGAAGAAAACCTTCACCAAGTGGGTGAACTCGCACCTGGCGCGCGGGACCTGCCGCCTCTCCGACCTCTACAGCGACCTGCGCGATGGCCGCCTCCTGCTGCGCCTGCTCGAGGTGCTCTCGGGGGAGCAGCTGGTGAGCAGGGGGGGCCCCCCAAAACCCTCATCCCTGGGACCCCCATTTCTGGGCCCCCCACCCCGTCGCCGTGGTTCCCGGCGTTCCAGCCCCGTTTCTGGCGCAGCCGAAGCCGACGAAGGGGCGGATGCGGATCCACTGCCTGGAGAACGTGGAGAAGGCCCTGCAGTTCCTCAAGGAGCAGCGCGTGCACCTGGAGAACGTCGGCTCCCACGACATCGTGGACGGAAACCACCGCCTCACGCTCGGCCTCGTCTGGACCATCATCCTGCGCTTCCAGGTGCCGCTCTGCGATCTGCCCCGGGGATCCAGAATCTGCCCCAGGGGGCTGGAATCTGCCTCAGGGATCTGGGATCTGCTCTGGAATCTGCCCCAGGGGTCTGAAATCTTCCCTGGGGATCCAGGTTCCGTTCCAGATCTGCCCCAGGGAGCTGGGATCTGCCCCAGGCATCCAGGATCTGCTCCGGAATCTGCCCCAGGGGTCTGAAATCTGCCTCTGGGATCCAGGATCCCTTCCAGATCTGCCCCAGGGGGCTGGAATCTACCTCAGGCATCCAGGATCTGCTCTGGAATCTGCCCCAGGGGTCTGAAATCTGCCTCTGGGATCCAGGATCCCTTCCAGATCTGCCCCAGGGGGCTGGAATCTACCTCAGGCATCCAGGATCTGCTCTGGAATCTGCCCCAGGGGTCTGAAATCTGCCTCTGGGATCCAGGATCCCTTCCAGATCTGCCCCAGGGGGCTGGAATCTACCTCAGGCATCCAGGATCTGCTCTGGAATCTGCCCCAGGGGTCTGAAATCTGCCTCTGGGATCCAGGATCCCTTCCAGATCTGCCCCAGGGGGCTGGGATCTGCCTCAGGCATCCAGGATCTGCTCTGGAATCTGCCCCAGGGGTCTGAAATCTTCCCCGGGGATCCAGGATCCCTTCCAGATCTGCCCCAGGGGGCTGGAATCTACCTCAGGCATCCAGGATCTGCTCTGGAATCTGCCCCAGGGGTCTGAAATCTGCCTCTGGGATCCAGGATCCCTTCCAGATCTGCCCCAGGGGGCTGGGATCTGCCTCAGGCATCCAGGATCTGCTCTGGAATCTGCCCCAGGGGTCTGAAATCTTCCCCGGGGATCCAGGTTCCGTTCCAGATCTGCCCCAGGGGGCTGGAATCTGCCCCAGGCATCCAGGATCTGATCCGGGTCTGCCCTGGGGTTCCCAGAACCCGCCCTGCAGGCCCCAGAATCTGCCCCAGGGGTTCACAATCCGCCCTGGGGGGTCTGGAATCGGCCCCAGGGCTTTTCCTCTCTTACCCCACTCTGCCCCCCCCAGATTCAGGACATCAGTGTGGAAACTGAGGACAACCGGGAGAAGAAATCGGCTAAGGACGCGCTGCTGCTCTGGTGCCAGATGAAAACAGCAGGGTGAGCAACTGGGGGGGGATCTGAGAGGTCCTGGGGGGCTCTGAGGGAGCTTTTGGGGGGGCCCTGGGGGATCTTGGATAGTCTTAGGGGGTTTCTGAGGGATCTAGGGTAGCTGGGGGGGATCTGAGAGGGATTTTGAGGAGTCCTGGGGGGGATCTGAGACGTCTGGGTGAGTCTTAGGGGGCTTTTGGGGGGTCCTTGGGGTTCCTGGACAGCCTTGAGACGGTTCTGAGAGATCTGGGCTAGCTTGGGGGGATCTGAGAGGGATTTTGGGGGGGTCCTGGGGGGCTCTGAGAGGTCTGGGGTAGCTTGGGGGGGATCTGAGAGGGATTTTGGGGGGTCCTGGGGGATCCTGGATGGTCTCGGGAGGTTTCTGAGGGACCTTGGGTAGCTTGGGGGGGACCTGAGAGTGATTCTGGGGAGTCCTTGGGGGCTCTGAGAGGGTCTTGAGGGGCTCTGAGGGGACTTTTGGGGGCTCCTGGACGGTCTTGGGAGGGTTCTGAGGGACCTTGGGTAGCTTGGGGGGGATCTGAGAGGGATTTTGGGGGGTCCTGGGGGCTCCTGGACGGTCTTGGGAGGGTTTTGAGGGGACCTGGAGTGTTCGGGGTGTGGGGGGGGAGCTTTTGGGGTGTTCGGGGGGTCCCATTCTGAGCTCCCCTCCCTCCCCAGGTACCCGAACGTGAACGTGCACAACTTCACGACGAGCTGGAGGGACGGATTGGCCTTCAACGCCATCATCCACAAGCACCGGTGGGGCCGTGGGGCACGAGCTGGAGCTGTGGGGCAGGAGGCTGTGGGGCAGGAGGACGTGGGGCAGGAGGACGTGGGGCAGGAGGACGTGGGGCAGGAGGCTGTGGGGCAGGAGGCTGTGGGGCAGGAGGACGTGGGGCAGGAGGCTGTGGGGCAGGAGGACGTGGGGCAGGAGGCTGTGGGGCAGGAGGACGTGGGGCAGGAGGCTGTGGGGCAGGAGGACGTGGGGCAGGAGGCTGTGGGGCAGGAGGACGTGGGGCAGGAGGACGTGGGGCAGGAGGCTGTGGGGCAGGAGGACGTGGGGCAGGAGGACGTGGGGCAGGAGGACGTGGGGCAGGAGGTCTGTGGGGCAGGACGTGGGGCAGGAGGACGTGGGGCAGCACGTGGGGCAGGACGTGGGGCAGGAGGACGTGGGGCAGGACGTGGGGCAGCACGTGGGGCAGCACGTGGGGCAGCACGTGGGGCAGGAGGACGTGGGGCAGGACGTGGGGCAGGAGGACGTGGGGCAGGAGGACGTGGGGCAGGAGGACGTGGGGCAGGACGTGGGGCAGCACGTGGGGCAGCACGTGGGGCAGCACGTGGGGCAGGAGGACGTGGGGCAGGACGTGGGGCAGGAGGACGTGGGGCAGCACGTGGGGCAGCACGTGGGGCAGGACGTGGGGCAGGACGTGGGGCAGGACGTGGGGCAGGAGGACGTGGGGCAGCACGTGGGGCAGGACGTGGGGCAGGAGGACGTGGGGCAGGACGTGGGGCAGGAGGACGTGGGGCAGGACGTGGGGCAGGAGGACGTGGGGCAGCACGTGGGGCAGGAGGACGTGGGGCAGGACGTGGGGCAGGACGTGGGGCAGGAGGACGTGGGGCAGCACGTGGGGCAGGAGGACGTGGGGCAGGAGGACGTGGGGCAGCACGTGGGGCAGGAGGACGTGGGGCAGGAGGACGTGGGGCAGGAGGACGTGGGGCAGCACGTGGGGCAGGAGGACGTGGGGCAGCACGTGGGGCAGGACGTGGGGCAGCACGTGGGGCAGCACGTGGGGCAGGAGGACGTGGGGCAGGAGGACGTGGGGCAGGAGGACGTGGGGCAGCACGTGGGGCAGGAGGACGTGGGGCAGCACGTGGGGCAGCACGTGGGGCAGCACGTGGGGCAGGACGTGGGGCAGGACGTGGGGCAGGACGTGGGGCAGGACGTGGGGCAGCACGTGGGGCAGGAGGACGTGGGGCAGGAGGACGTGGGGCAGCACGTGGGGCAGGACGTGGGGCAGGAGGACGTGGGGCAGCACGTGGG
>JAUNZM010002441.1:0-15000 GCA_033459285.1 Clamator glandarius | reverse complement strand
GTCCCCACTCCAAGGGGTTCGGGTTTGTCATTCCAAGAGGTTCAGGGGTCCCCACTCCAAGGGGTTCGGGTTTGTCATTCCAAGAGGCTTGGGGTCCCCACTCCAAGGGATTCGGGTTTGTCATTCCAAGAGGCTTGGGGTCCCCACTCCAAGGGGTTCGGGTTTGTCATTCCAAGAGGCTTGGGGTCCCCACTCCAAGGGGTTCGGGTTTGTCATTCCAAGAGGCTTGGGGTCCCCACTCCAAGGGGTTCGGGTTTGTCATTCCAAGAGGCTTGGGGTCCCCACTCCAAGGGGTTCGGGTTTGTCATTCCAAGAGGCTTGGGGTCCCCACTCCAAGGGGTTCGGGTTTGTCATTCCAAGAGGTTCAGGGGTCCCCACTCCAAGGGATTCGGGTTTGTCATTCCAAGAGGCTTGGGGTCCCCACTCCAAGGGGTTCGGGGCCCTCATTCCGAGGGCTTTGGGGTCCCCACTCCAAGGGGTTCGGGGTCCTCATTCCGAGGGGTTGAGGTCCCCACAGCAAGAGGTTTGAGGTCCTCACTTCAAGGGCTTTGGGGTCCCCACTCCAAGTGGTTCAGGGTCCTCACTCCAAGGGGTTTGGGGTCCTCATTCCAAGGGCTTTGGGGTTCCCACTTCAAGGGGTTTGGGGTCCTCATTCCAGGGGTTTGGGGGGTCCCACTCCCACCATATCCCCCCCCCAGCAGCCTGGGGTTTCTTGGGACCCAACTCAGAGGGGGTTTTGGGGTCCCTGCTCTCTGGGGCATTTTGGGGGCCAACTCAGCGGGGTTTTAGGGGCCAACTCAGAGGGTTTTGGGGTCCAACTCAGTGGGGTTTCTTGGGACCCAACTCAGAGGGTTTTGGGGTCCAACTCAGAAGGGTTTTAGGGTCCAACTCAGAGGGGTTTTGGGGTCCAACTCAGCGGGGTTTTAGGGGCCAACTCAGAGGGGTTTTGGGGTCCTACTCAGTGGGGTTTTTAGGGGCCAACTCAGAGGGTTTTGGGGTCCAACTCAGAGGGGTTTTGGGGTCCAACTCAGCGGGGTTTTAGGGTCCAACTCAGAAGGTTTTAGGGTCCAACTCAGCGGGGTTTTGGGATCCAACTCAGCGGGGTTTTGGGGTCCAACTCAGAAGGTTTTAGGGTCCAACTCAGAAGGGTTTTAGGCTCCAACTCAGAGGGTTTCGGGGTCCAACTCAGAGGGGTTTTAGGGTCCAACTCAGAAGGGTGTTAGGGTCCAACTCAGAGGGTTTTGGGGTCCAACTCAGAGGGTTTCGGGGTCCAACTCAGCGGGGTTTTAGGCTCCAACTCAGAGGGTTTCGGGGTCCAACTCAGAGGGTTTTAGGGTCCAACTCAGAAGGGTGTTAGGGTCCAACTCAGAGGGTTTTAGGGTCCAACTCAGAGGGGTTTTGGGATCCAACTCAGAAGGGTTTTAGGGTCCAACTCAGAAGGTTTCGGGGTCCAACTCAGTGGGGTTTTAGGGTCCAACTCAGAAGGGTTTTGGGATCCAACTCAGAAGGGTTGTAGGGTCCAACTCAGAAGGGTTTTAGGGTCCAACTCAGAGGGTTTCGGGGTCCAACTCAGCGGGGTTTTGGGATCCAACTCAGAAGGGTTTTAGGGTCCAACTCAGAGGGGTTTTGGGATCCAACTCAGAAGGGTTTTAGGCTCCAACTCAGAGGGTTTTGGGATCCAACTCAGAAGGGTTGTAGGGTCCATCTCAGAGGGTTTCGGGGTCCAACTCAGCGGGGTTTTTGGGGCGCCAGGACAACTTTGGGACGGAGATGTCGGCGGTGGAGGCGGCGGTGCGGAAGCACGAGGCCATCGAGACGGACATCGAGGCGTACAGCGAGCGGGTGCAGGCGGTGAGCGCGGTGGCGGCCGAGCTGCAGGCCGAGCGCTACCACGACCTGGGCCGCGTCCTGGCGCGTCGAGACAAGGTGGTTCGGCTCTGGGACGCCCTGCGAGCCGCCGTGGCCGCTCGCCGAGAGCGGCTGCTGCTGCACCTCGAGCTGCAGAGGATGCTGCGCGACCTCCAGCACCTCATGGGCTGGATGGCCGAGATGGAGGTCAGGGGGCCGCGGGGATGACGCCCCAAAAACCCTGCGGAGGGGGGACCCCGAAAGCCCTCGGGTCTTGGAATTGAGGGTGGGACTCTAAAATCACTCGGACTGGGGATCCTCGATACCCCTCAGCTCCATGGAGAGGGGGAGATGGGGATGACGCCCCAAAACCCTGCGGAGGGGGGACCCCGAAAGCCCTCGGGTCTTGGAATTGAGGGTGGGATTCCAAAATCCCTCAGACTGGGGATCCTCGATACCCCTCAGCTCCATGGAGAGGGGGAGATGGGGATGACGCCCCAAAACCCTGCGGAGGGGGGACCCCGAAAGCCCTCGGGTCTTGGAATTGAGGGTGGGACTCTAAAATCCCTCGGACTGGGGATCCTGGAAACCCCTCAGCTCCATGGAGTGGGGGAGATGGGGATGAGACCCCAAAACCCCGCGGAGGGGGGACCCCGAAAGCCCTCGGGTCTTGGAATTGAGGGTGGGACTCCAAAGTCCCTCAGACTGGGGATCCTTGAAACCCCTTGGAATAAGGACCCTAAATCCTTTGGAGTGGGGACCCCAGAGCCCTTGGAGAGGACCTCAAACCCCTCAACTCCCTGGGATGGGGTTAATGGGGGTGGGACCCCAAAGTCCTTTGGACTGAGGAGCCCCCAAACCCCTTGGGTACTGAAATAGGGGGCAGCAGGACCCCCAAACCCCTTGAAGTGGGACCCCCAAGCCCCTCAGCTCCCTGGAGTGGGGGGTAATGGGGGTGGGACCCCAAAATCCTTCAGACTAGGGACTCCTCAAACCCCTTGGGTCCTGGAATAGGGGACAGTGGGGAGTGGGATCCCCAAACCCCTCGAAGTGGGAACCTCAAACCCCTCAGCTCCCTGGGGTGGGGGGTAATGGGGGTGGGACCCCAAAATCCTTTGGGCTGGAGACTCCCCAAACCCCTCAGCTCCCTGGGGTGGAGGGTAATGGGGGTGGGACCCCAAAATTCTTCAGACTGGGGACTCCCAATCGCCTCATGTCTTGGGTTGGGGGTAGAGGGAAGCGGGACCCCCAAACCCCCGGGGTCCCCAGCGCGGGTTTGGCTTGGGGGTGCAGTAGGGCCCCCCTCAAGCCGCGTGTCCCCCCGTTGCTGCAGGCGCGGCTGCAGTCGCAGGACCTGGGGAAGCACCTGCTGGGGGTGGACGCGCTGCTGCAGCTGCAGCTGCTGCTCGAGGCCGACGTGGCCGCGCAGGCCGAGCGGGTGCGGGCGGTGGGCGCCGCGGCCACCAGGTTCACCAGCAGCGGGCAGGGTGAGCACCCCGAAACCTGGGGCACCCCGGAACACGGGCACCCTAAAAACCAGGCGCCACAGTAGCTGGGGCACCTCAAAATGGGGATGGAGGTGGGGACGGAGGTGGAGATGGAGATGATGGAGATGGAGTTGATGGAGATGGAGATGAGGATGGAGATGGAGATGGAGAAGGAGGTGATGGAGAAGGAGAAGGGGATGATGGAGATGGGGATGGGGATGGAGATGAGGAAGATGGAGATGTAGATGGGGATGATGGAGATGGAGATGTAGATGGGGATGATGGAGATGGAGATGTAGATGGGGATGATGGAGATGGGGATGATGGAGATGGAGATGATGGAGATGGGGATGGAGATGGGGATGGAGATGAGGAAGATGGAGATGTAGATGGAGATGATGGAGGTGGGGGATGATGGAGATGGAGATGGAGAAGGAGATGATGGAGATAGAGTTGATGGAGATCGGGATGATGGAGATGGGAATGATGGAGATGGAGATGGGAATGATGGAGATGATGGAGATGGGGACAGGGATGGGGATGGAGATGGGTTTGGGATTGGGATGAAGATGGGGATTTGGATGAGGTTGGAAGTGGAGATGGAGTTGGAGGGCGAGATTAAGTTGGGGCTGGAGTTGGGACAAAGATGGAGATCCAGGCACCCCAAAACCCTGCGACTCGCCAAACCCCAAAACCTCCAGGGTGCCCTGAACCCCCCAAATCCCTCAGATGCCGCCCCTGAAACCCCCAAACTCCGCTTTGGGGTGTCCTGCTCCCCTCAGGCTACCAGCCCTGCGACCCCGCCGTGGTGCGGGAGCGAGTGGCCACGCTGGAGCTGCGCTACCGGGAGCTGGTGGAGCTGGCGAGCCGGCGCCGCGCCCGCCTGGAGGAGTCGCGCCGCTTCTGGAAGTTCTTCTGGGATACGGGCGAGCAGGAGGCTTGGATGCGGGAGCAGGAGCGCCTTCTCTCCTCCGAAGACGTGGGCCGCGACCTCACCAGCTCCCTGCGCCTGTTAAGCCAACACGACGCCTTCCGCGGGGAGCTGAGCGGCCGCGCGGGGCCGCTGGAGCAGGCGCTGGCCCAGGGCCGGGCCTTGGTAGCCGAAGGCCGCTTGGGAGCGACCGAAGTAGCCGAACGGATCCGGGAGCTGGAAGAACGTTGGCGAGCGCTGGGCGAGTCGGCGAGCCGGCGCGAGCGCCGCTTGCGGGAAGCCGTCGCCTTCTTCCAGTTCCAAGCGGAGGCGGCGGATACGGAAGCGTGGCTGGAGGACGCGCTGCGCTTGGTGTCCAGCCCGGAGCTGGGCCACGACGAGTACTCCACGCGCAGCCTGGAGCGGCAGCACCGCGAGCTGCAGGAGGAGGTGCGGAGCCACCGCCGCGCCGTGGACGCGCTGCACCAGCAGGCCGGCTCCTTGCCTCCCGCCTTCGCCGACGCTCCCGGCGTTGCCGCCCGGCTGCCGGCACTGGAGAAACGTTACCAGGAGCTGGCGGCGCGTGCCGAGCGGCGCCGGCGGGAGCTGCAGGACGCGCTCAGCCTCTACACCATGCGGAGCGAGGCGGACGCCTGCGCGCTCTGGGTGGGAGAGAAGGAGCAGTGGCTCCAGGCCATGGACGTCCCCGAGAAGCTGGAGGACCTGGAGGTCGTGCAGCAGCGCTTCGAGACCTTGGAGCCGGAGATGAACAACCTGGCGTCCCGCGTGGCCTCCGTCAACCGCATCGCACGCCAGCTCCTGGACACCGACCAGCGGAACCAGGAGAGCATCCGGGACACCCGCGAGCAGCTCAACTCCAGGTGGGAGCGGGCGCTGACGGATGGAGCCAGGGTGGGTTCCCCAGGCCGGGATCCTCCAAGCAGGGATCAGTTCTCCAGGCTAGGATGGGTTGTTCGGGCTGGGATCCTCCAAGCAGGGATGGATCCTCCAAGAAGGGCTGGGTTCTCCAGGCTTGGATGGGTTCTCCAGGCTGGGATGGGTTCTCCAGGCTGGGATCCTCCAAGTTGGGATGGATTCTTCAGGCTGGGATGGGTTCTCCAGGCTGGGATGGGTTCTCCAGGCTGGGATGGGTTCTCCAGGCTGGGATGGGTTCTCCAGGCTTGGATGGTTTCTCCAGGCTGGGATCCTCCAGGCTGGGATCCTCCAGGCTGGGATCCTCCAAGTTGGGATGGATTCTCCAGGCAGGGATGGGTTCTCCATGCTGGGATGGGTTCTTCAAGCTGGGATGAGTTCTCCAGGCTTGGATCCTCCAGACAGGGCTGGATTCTCCAAGCTGGGATGGGTTCTCCATGCTGGGATCCTTCAAGCAGGGCTGGGTTCTCCAGGCTGGGATCCTCCAAGCTGGGATGGGTTCTCCAGGCTGGGATCCTCCAATCAGGGCTGGGTTCTCCAGGCTGGGATCCTCCAAGCTGGGATGGGTTCTCCATGCTGGGATGGGTTCTCCAGGCTGGGATCCTCCAATCAGGGCTGGGTTCTCCAGGCAGAGGTGGGTTCTCCAGGCTGGTGTGGTTTCTCCAGGCTGGGATCCTGCAGGCTGGGATGGGTTCCTGAGGTTGGAATGGGTTCTCCAGGCTTGGATCCTCCAGACAGGGCTGGGTTCTCCAGGCTTGGACGGGTTCCCCATGCTGGGATAGGTTCTCCAGGCTGGGATCCTGCAGGCTGGGCTGGGTTCTCCGGGCTGGGACGGTTTCTCCAGGCAGGTCCGGGTTCTCCGGGTGGTTCTGGGTCCTCCGGCCGCACCCTGACCGCGCTGCCTCGCAGGTGGGAGCGGTTCCGGGCGCTGGCCGAGCAGAAGAAGGAGGCGCTGACGTCGGCGCTGACCATCCAGAACTTCCACCTGGAATGCGACGAGACCACGGCCTGGATGCGGGAGAAGACGAAGGTGATCGAGTCGACGCAAGGGCTGGGGAACGACCTGGCGGGCGTCACGGCCCTGCAGCGCAAGCTCTCGGGCGTCGAGCGCGACCTGGAAGCCATCCAGGGCAAGGTCCGGGAACTGCGGGCCGAGGCGGAGAAGCTGGTGGCCGGACACGCCGAGCGAGAGCCGGGAATCCTGTCTCGGCTCTCGGGGATCGAAGCGGTGTGGGACGAGCTCTGCGGCAGCTTGCGGCGCCGCGAGGAGTCGCTGGGAGAGGCCAGCAAGCTGCAAGGCCTCCTGCGGGACCTGGCGGCCTTCCAGGCGTGGCTGTCCCGCACCCAGACGGCCGTGGCTTCCGAAGACGTGCCGGCCACCCTGGCCGAAGCCGAGCGGCTGCTGAGCCAGCACGAGAGCATCCGCAAGGAGATCGCCCACTACGGCGACGACTACCGCTCGGCGCGGGCCGCGGGCCGCGAGGTGATGCCGGAGGGCGGCGACGCGCGGCACCTGTTCCTGCGGCAGCGCCTGGAGGCGCTGGACACGGGCTGGGAGGAGCTGGCGAGGATGTGGGAGAACCGGCGCCAGCTCCTGGCGCAGGCCCTGGCCTTCCGGCTCTTCCTGCGCGACGCCGAGCAGCTGGAGGGAGCGCTCAGCACCCAGGTGAGCCGCGAGAGCCCGAGCGGGAGGGCCGCGCCGGGAGAGGGCGCGGCGCCGAGCCCCGGTGCGCTGCTCCCGCAGGAGTACGGCCTGTCCCACACGGAGAAGCCGGGAACGCTGGCGGGAGCCGAAGCCGCCGTCAAGAAGCACGAGGATTTCCTGGCCACCGTGGAAGCCACCGGGGAGCGCGTGCAGGGCCTGGTGGCCACCGGGCGCAAGCTGGTAGCCGAGGGCAACGTCCACGCCGAGAAGGTGCAGGAGACGGTGGATTCCGTGGAGAGAAGGTGAGGGAGCCCCGTGCCGGCGACGGGATCCGGCGTTCCCGGCTCGGCCCTCACCGCCGGCCCTTGGCGCAGGCACCGGAGGAACCGGGAGGCGGCGCAGGAGCTGCTGGAGCGGCTGCGGGATAACTGGGAGCTGCAGCGGTTCCTGCAGGACGGGCAGGAGGTGAGAGGGCTGGGATTATGGGATTATGGGATTATGGGATTATGGGATTATGGGATTATGGGATTATGGGATTATGGGATGGAGATGGAGATGGAGATGGGGATGGAGATGGGGATGGAGATGGGGATGGAGATGGAGATGGAGATGGGGATGGAGATGGGGATGGAGATGGAGATGGAGATGGAGATGGAGATGGGGATGGAGATGGGGATGGGGATGGAGATGGAGATGGAGATGGAGATGGGGATGGGGATGGGGATGGGGATGGGGATGGAGATGGAGATGGGGATGGAGATGGAGATGGGGATGGGGATGGAGATGGAGATGGAGATGGGGATGGGGATGGAGATGGGGATGGGGATGGAGATGGAGATGGAGATGGGGATGGGGATGGAGATGGAGATGGGGATGGAGATGGAGATGGAGATGGGGATGGGGATGGAGATGGGGATGGGGATGGAGATGGGGATGGAGATGGAGATGGAGATGGGGATGGAGATGGGGATGGAGATGGGGATGGAGATGTAGATGGGGATGGGGATGGGGATGGAGATGGGGATGGGGATGGGGATGGAGATGGAGATGGGGATGGAGATGGGGATGGAGATGGGGATGGAGATGTAGATGGGGATGGGGATGGGGATGGAGATGGGGATGGGGATGGGGATGGAGATGGGGATGGAGATGGAGATGGAGATGGGGATGGGGATGGAGATGGGGATGGAGATGGGGATGGGGATGGAGATGGAGATGGGGATGGGGATGGAGATGGGGATGGGGATGGGGATGGGGATGGAGATGGAGATGGGGATGGGGATGGGGATGGGGATGGAGATGGGGATGGAGATGGAGATGGGGATGGAGATGGGGATGGAGATGGGGATGGAGATGTAGATGGGGATGGGGATGGGGATGGAGATGGGGATGGAGATGGGATGGATGGAGAAGGGATGGATGGATGGGATGGGATGGGGTGGGATGGGATGGGATGGGATGGGACGGGACGGGATGGGATGGGGTGGGATGGGATGGGACGGGATGGGATGGATGGAGAAGGGATGGGATGGATGGGATGGGATGGGATGGGATGGGATGGGAATGGGATGGGATGGGATGGGATGGGAATGGGATGGGATGGGATGGGAATGGGATGGGATGGGATAGGACGGGACGGGATGGGACGGGACGGGACGGGATGGGATGGGACGGGACGGGATGGGACGGGACGGGACGGGACGGGATGGATGGAGAAGGGATGGGATGGATGGGATGGGATGGGATGGGATGGGATGGGATGGGATGGGATGGGATGGGATGGGATGGGATGGGATGGGATGGGACGGGATGGGACGGGATGGGATGGATGGAGAAGGGATGGGATGGATGGGATGGGATGGGACGGGACGGGACGGGACGGGATGGATGGAGAAGGGATGGGATGGATGGGATGGGATGGGATGGGATGGGATGGGATGGGATGGGATGGGATGGGATGGGATGGGATGGGATGGGATGGATGGGATGGGATGGGATGGGACGGGACGGGACGGGACGGGACGGGACGGGACGGGACGGGATGGATGGAGAAGGGATGGGATGGATGGGCTGGCGATGGACGGAGAAGGGATGATGGACGGATGGGATCCGTAAGAGCCCCATCCCCGCTCCCGCGGCAGCTCACACTCTGGATCAACGAGAAGATGCTGACGGCTCAGGACGTTTCCTACGAGGAGGCGCGGAACCTGCACTCCAAGTGGCAGAAGCACGAGGCCTTCGCCGCCGAGCTGGCCGCCAACCGGGGGTGGCTGGACAAGATGGAGAAGGTGGGAGCGCGGGACGCTGCCGGGGAGGCCGCGGGGCCCCCGGTCGCCGCATCCCCCTCATCCCCGTTTGCCCGCAGGACGGGCAGCAGCTGGCGTCGGCGAAGCCGGAGTTGGCTCCGGTGGCGACGGAGAAGCTGTCGGAGCTGCGGGCGCTGTGGGAGGAGCTGGAGGCCACGACGCGCGCCAAGGCGCGGCGGCTCTTCGAGGCCCATCGCGCCGAGCTCTGCGCCCAGTCGTGCGCGGCGCTGCGGGCCTGGCTGGAGGGCGTCCGCGCCCAGCTGCGCCACGACGGCTACGGCAGCCACCTCACCGGCGCCAACATCCTCCTCAACAAACAGCAGGTGCCCGCCCGGCCGGAGCAGCGCGCGGCATTGGGGGGCACGGGGGGCGGCATTGGGGGGCACGGGGGGCGGCATTGGGGGGCAGGAGATGGGGATGCGGGATTGGGGGGCACGGGGGGCGGGATTGGGGGGCACGGGGGGCGGGATTGGGGGGCACGAGATGGGGATGAGGGATTGGGGGTACGGGGGGCGGGATTGGGGGGCACGGGGGGCGGGATTGGGGGGCAGGAGATGGGGATGAGGGATTGGGGGGCAGGGGATGAGGGATTGGGGGGCACGGGGGGCGGGATTGGGGGGCACGAGATGGGGATGAGGGATTGGGGGGCACGGGGGGGGGGATTGGGGGGCACGGGGGGCGGGATTGGGGGGCACGGGGGGCGGGATTGGGGGGCAGGAGATGGGGATGAGGGATTGGGGGGCAGGGGATGAGGGATTGGGGGGCACGGGGGGCGGCATTGGGGGGCAGGAGATGGGGATGCGGGATTGGGGAGCACGGGGGGCGGGATTGGGGGGCACGGGAGGCGGGATTGGGGGGCACGGGAGGCGGGATTGGGGGCACGGGAGGCGGGATTGGGGGGCAGGAGATGGGGATGAGGGATTGAGGGGCACGGGATGAGGGATTGGGGGGCACGGGGGGCAGGATTGGGGGGCAGGAGATGGGGATGCAGGATTGGGGAGCAGGGGATGAGGGATTGGGGGGCAGGGGATACGGGATTGGGGTGCAGGGAATACAGGATTGGGGCGCAGGGGACACGGGATTGGGGCGCAGGGGACGCGGGATTGGGGTGCAGGGGACATGGGATTGGGGTGCAGGGGACGCAGGATTGGGGCGCAGGGGATACGGGATTGGGGTGCAGGGGACGCAGGATTGGGGCGCAGGGGATGCAGGATTGGGGTGCAGGGGACGCGGGATTGGGGTGCAGGGGACACAGGATTGGGGTGCAGGGGATACGGGATTGGGGTGCAGGGGACGCAGGATTGGGGTGCAGGGGTCGCGGGATTGGGGTGCAGGGGACGCGGGATTGGGGCGCAGGGGACGCAGGATTGGGGCGCAGGGGACGCAGGATTGGGGCGCAGGGGATGCAGGATTGGGGCGCAGGGGACGCAGGATTGGGGCGCAGGGGATGCAGGATTGGGGCGCAGGGGATGCAGGATTGGGGCGCAGGGGATGCGGGATTGGGGTGCAGGGGACGCGGGATTGGGGCGCAGGGGACGCGGGATTGGGGCGCAGGGGATGCAGGATTGGGGCACAGGGGACGCAGGATTGGGGCGCAGGGGATGCAGGATTGGGGCGCAGGGGACGCAGGATTGGGGTGCAGGGGACGCAGGATTGGGGTGCAGGGGACGCAGGATTGGGGTGCAGGGGACGCGGGATTGGGGTGCAGGGGACGCAGGATTGGGGTGCAGGGGATACGGGATTGGGGTGCAGGGGACGCAGGATTGGGGCGCAGGGGATACGGGATTGGGGCGCAGGGGACGCGGGATTGGGGTGCAGGGGACACACGCGGGTGAGCCGGCGCAGGTGCTGGAGAAGCAGGCGGCGCTGCGGGAGAAGGAGGTGGCGGCGCTGCGGGCGCAGGCCCTGAGCCGGCGGGACGCGGCCGAGGTGCTGGGCCAGCTCCGAGCCCTGGAGGAGCAGTTCGAGGCCCTGCGGGAGCCGCTGCGCGAGCGACGCCGCAAGCTCCTCGCCTCCAAGGAGCAGCTTCAGTTCAACCGCGACCTGGAGGACGAGATCGTGAGCGGGCAGCACCCCCGAACCCCGAATCCTCGCCCCGCTGCACCCCTCACCCCCAAATCCTCACCTGCTGCACCCCTCACCCCCAAATCCTCACCTGCTGCATCTCTCACCCCCCAAATCCTCACCTGCTGCACCCCTCACCCCCCAAATCCTCACCTGCTGCATCTCTCACCCCCAAATCCTCACCTGCTGCACCCCTCACCCCCCAAATCCTCACCTGCTGCATCCCTCACCCCCCAAATCCTCACCTGCTGCATCTCTCACCCCCAAATCCTCACCTGCTGCATCTCTCACCCCCCAAATCCTCACCTGCTGCATCTCCTCACCCCAAATCCTCACCTGCTGCACCCCTCACACCCCCAAATCCTCACCTGCTGCATCTCTCACCCCCAAATCCTCACCTGCTGCACCCCTCACCCCAAATCGTCACCTGCTGCATCCCTCACCCCCAAATCCTCACCTGCTGCACCCCTCACCCCCAAATCCTCACCTGCTGCATCTCTCACCCCCCCAAATCCTCACCTGCTGCATCTCTCACTCCCCAAATCCTCACCTGCTGCACGCCTCACCCCCCAAATCCTCACCTGCTGCACCCCTCACCCTCCAAATCCTCACCTGCTGCATCTCTCACCCCCAAATCCTCACCTGCTGCATCTCTCTCACCCCCCAAATCCTCACCTGCTGCATCTCTCACCCCCAAATCCTCACCTGCTGCACCCCTCACCCCCCAAATCCTCACCTGCTGCACCCCTCACCCCCCAAATCCTCACCTGCTGCATCTCTCACCCCCAAATCCTCACCTGCTGCACCCCTCACCCCCCAAATCCTCACCTGCTGCACCCCTCACCCTCCAAATCCTCACCTGCTGCATCCCTCACCCCCCAAATCCTCACCTGCTGCATCCCTCACCCCCAAATCCTCACCTGCTGCACCACTCACCCCCAAATCCTCACCTGCTGCACCCCTCACCCCCAAATCCTCACCTGCTGCACCCCTCACCCCCCAAATCCTCACCTGCTGCATCTCTCACCCCCCAAATCCTCACCTGCTGCATCTCTCACCCCCAAATCCTCACCTGCTGCACCCCTCACCCCAAATCCTCACCTGCTGCATCCCTCACCCCCAAATCCTCACCTGCTGCACCCCTCACCCCCCAAATCCTCACCTGCTGCATCTCTCACCCCCAAATCCTCACCTACTGCACCCCCTCACCCCCCAAATCCTCACCTGCTGCACCCCTCACCCCCAAATCCTCACCTGCTGCACCCCTCACCCCCAAATCCTCACCTGCTGCATCTCTCACCCCCAAATCCTCACCTGCTGCACCCTCACCCCCAAATCCTCACCTGCTGCACCCCTCACCCCAAATCCTCACCTACTGCACCCCTCACCCCCCAAATCCTCACCTGCTGCATCTCTCACCCCCAAATCCTCACCTGCTGCACCCCTCACCCCAAAATCCTCACCTGCTGCATCTCTCACCCCCAAATCCTCACCTGCTGCACCCCTCACCCCCAAATCCTCACCTGCTCCATCCCTCACCCTCCAAATCCTCACCTGCTGCATCCCTCACCCCCAAATCCTCACCTGCTGCATCCCTCACCCCCAAATCCTCACCTGCTGCAACCCTCACCCCAAATCCTCACCTGCTGCAACCCTCACCCCCAAATCCTCACCTGCTCCATCCCTCACCCTCCCAAATCCTCACCTGCTGCACCCCTCACCCCCAAATCCTCACCTGCTGCACCCCCTCACCCCCCAAATCCTCACCTGCTGCACCCCTCACCCCCAAATCCTCACCTGCTGCACCCCTCACCCCCAAATCCTCACCTGCTGCATCTCTCACCCCCAAATCCTCACCTGCTGCATCTCTCACCCCCAAATCCTCACCTGCTGCACCCCCTCACCCCCAAATCCTCACCTGCTGCATCTCTCACCCCCCAAATCCTCACCTGCTGCACCCTCACCCCCAAATCCTCACCTGCTGCACCCCCTCACCCCCAAATCCTCACCTGCTGCATCTCTCACCCCCAAATCCTCACCTGCTGCACCCCCTCACCCCCAAATCCTCACCTGCTGCACCCCTCACCCCCAAATCCTCACCTACTGCACCCCTCACCCCCCAAATCCTCACCTGCTGCATCTCTCACCCCCAAATCCTCACCTGCTGCACCCCTCACCCCAAAATCCTCACCTGCTGCATCTCTCACCCCCAAATCCTCACCTGCTGCACCCCTCACCCCCCAAATCCTCACCTGCTCCATCCCTCACCCTCCAAATCCTCACCTGCTGCATCCCTCACCCCCAAATCCTCACCTGCTGCATCCCTCAACCACCCCAAATCCTCACCTGCTGCACCCCTCACCCCCAAATCCTCACCTGCTGCAACCCTCACCCCCAAATCCTCACCTGCTCCATCCCTCACCCTCCAAATCCTCACCTGCTGCACCCCTCACCCCCAAATCCTCACCTGCTGCACCCCTCACCCCCCAAATCCTCACCTGCTGCACCCCTCACCCCCAAATCCTCACCTGCTGCATCCCTCACCCCCCAAATCCTCACCTGCTGCATCTCTCACCCCAAATCCTCACCTGCTGCATCCCTCACCCCCCAAATCCTCACCTGCTCCATCTCTCACCCTCCAAATCCTCACCTGCTGCACCCCTCACCCCCCAAATCCCTCACCTGCTGCACCCCTCACCCCCAAATCCTCACCTGCTGCACCCCTCACCCCCAAATCCTCACCTGCTGCACCCCTCACCCCCAAATCCTCACCTGCTGCATCTCTCACCCCCAAATCCTCACCTGCTGCACCCCTCACCCCCAAATCCTCACCTGCTGCATCTCTCACCCCAAATCCTCACCTGCTGCACCCCTCACCCCCAAATCCTCACCTGCTGCACCCCTCACCCCCAAATCCTCACCTGCTGCACCCCTCACCCCCAAATCCTCACCTGCTGCATCCCTCACCCCCCAAATCCTCACCTGATGCACCCCTCACCCCCAAATCGTCACCTGCTGCATCCCTCACCCCCCAAATCCTCACCTGATGCACCCCTCACCCCCAAATCCTCACCTGCTGCATCCCCTCACCCCCAAATCCTCACCTGCTGCACCCCTCACCCCCAAATCCTCACCTCCTGCACCCCTCACCCCCAAATCCTCACCTGCTGCACCCCTCACCCCCCAAATCCTCACCTGCTGCATCCTCTCACCCCCAAATCCTCACCTGCTGCATCCCTCACCCCCCCAAATCCTCACCTGCTGCACCCCTCACCCCCAAATCCTCACCTGCTGCATCCCTCACCCCCAAATCCTCACCTGCTGCACCCCTCACCCCCCAAATCCTCACCTGCTGCATCTCTCACCCCCAAATCCTCACCTGCTGCATCCCCTCACCCCCCAAATCCTCACCTGCTGCATCTCTCACCCCCAAATCCTCACCTGCTGCATCCCTCACCCCCCAAATCCTCACCTGCTGCATCCCTCACCCCCAAATCCTCACCTGCTGCACCCTCACCCCCAAATCCTCACCTGCTGCATCTCTCACCCCCAAATCCTCACCTGCTGCACCCCTCACCCCCCAAATCCTCACCTGCTGCATCCCTCACCCCCCCAAATCCTCACCTGCTGCACCTCTCACCCCCAAATCCTCACCTGCTGCACCCCTCACCCCCCAAATCCTCACCTGCTGCATCCCTCACCCCCCAAATCCTCACCCTGCTGCACCCCTCACCCCCAAATCCTCACCTGCTGCATCCCTCACCCCCAAATCCTCACCTGCTGCACCCCTCACCCCCCAAATCCTCA
>JAUNZM010002440.1:0-40249 GCA_033459285.1 Clamator glandarius | reverse complement strand
TTCTTGAGAGAGATGAAGGGTCCTGGGGGGCTCTAGAAGGGTCTGGGGTCTTTTAGAAGGGTCCTGGAGGTCTCTAGAAGGGTCTGGGGCTTTTAGAAGCGTCCTGGGTGGCTCTAGAAGGGTCTGGGGGCTTTTAGAAGGGTCCTGGGGGTCTCTAGAAGGGTCTGGGAGCTTTTAGAAGGGTCCTGGGAGGCTCTAGAAGGGTCTGGGGGCTTTTAGATCTGTCCTGGGATGCTCTAGAAGGGTCTGGGGGCTTTTAGAACTGTCCTGGGATGCTCTAGAAGGTTCTGGGGGCTTTCAGAAGGGTCCAGGGGTCCTCTAGAAGGGTCTGGAGGCTTTAAGAAGGGTCCGGGGGGGCTCTAGAAGGGTCTGGGGGCTTTTAGAAGGGTCCTGGGGGGGCTCTAGAAGGGTCTGGGGGCTTTTAGAAGGGTCCTGGGGGCCTCTAGAAGGTTCTGGGGGCTTTTAGAATGATCCGGGGAGTGTCTAGAAAGGTCTGGGGGCCTTTAGAATGGTCCTGGGGGGCTCTAGAAGGGTCTGGGTGCTTTTAGAAGGGTCCTGGGAGGCTCTAGATGGGTCTGGGTCTTTTAGAAGGGTCCTGGGTGGCTCTAGAGGGTTCTTGGGGCTTTTAGAAGGCTCCTGGTTTTCTCTAGAAGGGTCTGGGTCCTTTTAGAAGGGTCCTCGGATGCTCTAGAAGGGTCTGGGGGCTTTCAGAAGGGTCCTGGGTGTCTCTAGAATGGTCTGGGGTCTTTTAGAAGGCTCCTGGGGGGCTCTAGAAGGGTCTGAGTGTCTTTAGATAAGTCGCTGGGGGCTCTAGAATGATCTGCTGGCTTTCAGAAGGGTCCTGGGGGCCTCTAGAAGGGTCTGGGGGCTTTTAGAAGGGTCCTGGGGTGCTCTAGAAGGGTCTGGTGACTTTTAGAAGGGTCCTGGTGTGCTCTAGAAGGGTCTGGGGGCTTCTAGAACGGGCCTGGGTTTCTCTAGATGGGTCTGGGGTTTTTAGAAGGGTTCTGGGAGGCTCTAGAAGGGTCTGGGGCTTTTAGAAGGGTCCTGGGGTTCTCTAGAAGGGTCTGGGGACATATAGAAGGCTCCTGGGGGCCTCTAGAAGGGTCTGGAGGCTTTTAGAAGGGTCCTGGGAGGCTCTAGAACGGTCTGGGTTCATTTAGAAGGATCCGGGAGGGTCTAGAAAGGTCTGGGGGCTTTTAGAAGGGTCCTGGGAGGCTCTAGAAGGGTCTGGGGGCTTTTAGAATGATCCGGGGAGGGTCTAGAAGGGTCTGGGTGCCTTTAGAAGGGTCCTGGGGGGCTCTAGAATGCTCTGCTGGCTTTCAGAAGGGTCCTGTTTGCCTCTAGAAGGGTCTGGGGTCTTTTAGAAGGGTCCGGGGGGGGCTCTAGAAGGGTCTGGGGGCTTTTAGAAGGGTCCTGGGTTGCTCTAGTAGGGTCTGGTCACTTTTTGAAGGGTTCTGGGGGGCTCTGGAACGGTCTGGGGGCTTTTAGAATTATCCTGGGGGCCTCTAGAAGGGTCTGGGATCTATTAGAGGGGTCCGGGGGGGCTCTAGATTGGTCTGGGGGCTTTTAGAAGGGTCCTGGGGTTCTCTAGAAGGGTCTGGGGACATATAGAAGTGTCCTGGGGGCCTCTAGAAGGGTCTGGATGCTTTTAGAATAATCCAGGGAGGGTCTAGAAGGGTCTGGGCTCCTTTAGAAGGGTCCTGGGAGGTTTTAGAAGGGTCTGGGGTCTTTTAGAATGATCAGGGGAGGGTCTAGAAGGGTCTGGGGGATTTTAGAGGGGTCCTGGGGGGCTCTAGAAGGGTCTGGAGGCTTTTAGAAGGGTCCTGGGAGGCTCTAGAAGGGTCTGGGTGCTTTTAGAAGGATCCGGGGAGGGTCTAGAAAGGTCTGGGGGCTTTTAGAAGGGTATTGGGAGGCTCTAGAAGGGTCTGGGGGCTTTTAGAATGATCCGGGGAGGGTCTAGAAAGGTCTGGGGGCCTTTAGAATGGTCCTGGGGGGCTCTAGAAGGGTGTGGGTGCTTTTAGAAGGGTCCTGGGAGGCTCTAGAAGGGTCTGGGGGCTTTTAGAAGGGTCTTGGGTGGCTCTAGATGGTTCTGGGTGCTTTTAGAGGCGTCCTGGGGGTATCTAGAAGGGTCTGGGGGCTTTTAGAAGGGTCCTGGGATGATCTAGAAGGGTCTGGGTACTTTTAGAAGGGTCCTGGGGGTCTCTAGAAGGGTCTGGGAGCTTTTAGAAGGGTCCTGGGATGCTCTAGAACGGTCTGGGTGCTTTTAGAAGGGTCCTCGGATGCTCTAGAAAGGTCTGGGTGCATTTTGAAGGGTCCTGGGGGGCTCTAGAAGGTTCTGGTGGCGTTCAGAAGGGTCTCGGGAGTCTCTAGAAGGGTCTGGGTGCCTTTAGAAGGGTCCTGGGTGGCTCTAGAAGGGTCTGGGTGCCTTTAGGAGGGTCCTGGGGGGCTCTAGAATGTTCTGCTGGCTTTCAGAAGGGTCCTGGGGGCCTCTAGAAGGGTCTGGGTGCTTTTAGATGGGTCCGGGGGGGGCTCTAGAAGGGTCTGGGGGCTTTAAGAAGGGTCCTGGGTTGCTCTAGAAGGGTCTGGGGACTTTTAGAAGGGTCCTGGGGGGCTCTAGAATGGTCTGGGTTCTTTTAGAAGGGTCCTGGGAGGCTCTAGAAGGGTCTGGCGTCTTTTAGAAGGGTCCTGGGGTTCTCTAGAAGGGTCTGGGGACTTATAGAAGTGTCCTGGGGGCCTCTAGAAGGGTCTGGAGGCTTTTAGAATAATCCGGGGAGGATCTAGATTTGTCTGGGTTGCTTTAGAAGGGTCCTGGGAGGTTTTAGAAGGGTCTGGGTTCTTTTAGAATGATCAGGGGAGGGTCTAGAAGGGTCTGGGGGCTTTTAGACGGGTCCTGGGGGGCTCTAGAAGGGTCTGGAGGCTTTTAGAGGGGTCCTGGGGGGCTCTAAAAGGGTCTGGGTTCATTTAGAAGGATCCGGGGAGGGTCTAGAAAGGTCTGGGGGCTTTTAGAAAGGTCCTGGGAGGCTCTAGAAGGGTCTGGGGGCTTTTATTATGATCCGGGGAGGGTCTAGAAGGGTCTGGGTGCCTTTAGAAGGGTCCTGGGGGGCTCTAGAATGGTCTGGGGTCTTTTAGAAGGGTCCTGGGGGCCTATAGAATGGTCTGGGGGCTTTTAGAAAGATCTGGGGACTGTCTAGAAAGGTCTGGGAGTTTAGAATGTTCCTGGGGGGCTCTAGAAGGGTCTGGGTGCTTTTAGAAGGGTCCTGGGTGGCTCTAGAAGGGTCTGGGGGCTTTTAGAATGGTCCTGGGTGTCTCTAGAAGGGTCTGGGGGCTATTAGAAGGGTCCTGAGGGCCTCTAGAAGGGTCTGGGTGCTTTTAGAAGGGTTCTCGGATGCTCTAGAAGGGTCTGGGGTCTTTTAGAAGTGACCTGGGGGGCTCTCGATTGTTCTGCTGGCTTTCAGAAGGGTCCTGGGGGCCTCTAGAAGGGTCTGGGGGCTTTTAGAATGGTCCGGGGTGGGCTCTAGAAGGGTCTGGGGGCTTTTAGAATGGTCCTGGGGTGCTCTAGAAGGGTCTGGGGACTTTTAGATGGGTCCTGGGGTGCTCTAGAAGGGACGGGGTGCATTAAGAGGTGCCCTGGGGGCCTCTAGAAGGGTCTGGGGCCTTTTAGAAGGGTCCAGGGGTGCTCTAGAATGGACGGGGTGCCTTAAGAGGGGCCCTAGGTGCCTCTAGAAGGGTCTGGGGGCTTTTAGAAGGGTCCTGGGGGCCTCTAGAAGGGTTTGGGCGCTTATAGAAGGGTCCTGGTGGCTTCTAGAAGGGTCTGGGGTCTTTAGAAGGGACCTGGTAGGCTCTAGAAGGGTCTGGGGTCTTTTAGAAGGATCCGGGGAGGGTCTAGAAGGGTCTGGGGACTATTAGAAGGGTCCTGGGGGGCTCTAGAAGGGTCTGGGGGCTTTTAGCAGGATCCGGGGAGGGTCTAGAAGGTTCTGAGGGCTTTTAGAAGGGTCCTGGGGTTCTCTAGAAGGGTCTGGGGACTTATAGAAGTGTCCTGGGGGCCTCTAGAAGGGTCTGAAAGCTTTTAGAAGGATCCGGGGAGGGTCTAGAAGGGTCTGGGAGCTTTTAGAAGGGTCCTGGGTGGCTCTAGAAGGGTCTGGAGGCTTTTAAAATAATCCGGGGAGGGTCTAGAAGGGTCTGGGGGCCTTTAGAAGGGTCCTGGGGGCCTCTAGAAGGGTCTGGGGTCTTTCAGAATGATCCGGGGAGGGTCTAGAAAGGTCTGGGGGCCTTTAGAATGGTCCTGGGGGTCTCTAGAAGGGTCTGGGTGCGTTTAGAAGGGTCCTAGGGGGCTGTAGAAGGGTCTGGGGGCTTTTAGAAGGGTCCTGAGTAACGCTAGAGGGTTCTGGGGGCTTTTAGAAGGGTCCTGGGAGGCTCTAGAAGGTTCTGGGGGCTTTTAGAAGGGTCCTGGGGGGCTCTAGAAGGTTCTGGGGGCTTTCAGAAGGGTCCTGGGGGTCTCTAGAAGGGTCTGGGTGCTTTTAAAAGGGTCCTGGGAGGCTCTAGAAGGGTCTGGGTGCCTTTAGAAGGGTCCTGGGGGGCTCTAGAATGTTCTGCTGGCTTTCAGAAGGGTCCTCTTGGACTCTAGAAAGGTCTGGGGGCTTTTAGAAGGGTCCGGGGGGTGGCTCTAGAAGGGTCTGGGGGATTTTTGAAGGGTCCTGGGGGGCTCTAGAAGGGTGTGGGTGCTTTTAGAATTATCCTGGGGGCCTCTAGAAGGGTCTGGGATCTATTAGATTGGTCCTGGGGGGCTCTAGAAGGGTCTGGGTGCTTTTAGAATTATCCCGGGGGCCTCTAGAAGGGTCTGGGATCTATTAGATGGGTCCGGGGGGGGCTCTAGAATAGTCTGGGGGCTTTTAGAAGGATCCGGGGAGGGTCTAGAAGGGTGTGAGTTCCTTTAGAAGGGTCCTGGGAGGTTTTAGAAGGGTCTGGGATCTTTTAGACTGATCAGAGGAGGGTCTAGAAGGGTCTGGGATCTTTTAGAATGATCAGGGGAGGGTCTAGAAGGGTCTGGGGGCTTTTAGAAGGGTCATGGGGGGCTCTAGAAGGGTCTGGAAGCTTTTAGAGGGGTCCTGGGGGCTCTAGAAGGGTCTGGGTTCATTTAGAAGGATCCGGGGAGGGTCTAGAAAGGTCTGGGGGCTTTTAGAAGGGTCCTGGGAGGCTCTAGAAGGGTCTGGGGGCTTTTAGAATGATCCGGGGAGGGTCTAGAAGGGTCTGAGGCCCTATAAAAGGGTCCTGGGGGGCTCTAGAATGGTCTGGGGGCTTTTAGAAGGGTCCTGGGGGCCTCTAGAAGGGTCTGGGTGCTTTTAGAATGATCCGGGGAGTGTCTAGAAAGGTCTGGGGGCCTTTAGAATGGTCCTGGGTGGCTCTAGAAGGGTCTGGGGGCTTTTAGAAGGGATCTGGGTGGCTCTAGAGGGTTCTGGGGGCTTTTAGAAGGGCCCTGGGGGTCTCTAGAAGGGTCTGGGGGCTTTTAGAAGGGTCCTGGGATGCTCTAGAAGGGTCTGGGGGCTTTTAGAAAGGTCCTCGGATGCTCTAGAAGGGTCTGGGGGCTTTTAGAAACGTCCTGTGGGGCTCTAGAAGGGTCTGGGTGCCTTTAGAAGGGTCCTGGGGGCCTCTAGAAGGGTCTGGGGGCTTTTAGAATGGTCCGGGGGGGGCTCTAGAAGGGTCTGGGGGCTTTTAGAAGGGTCCTGGGGTGCTCTAGAAGGGTCTGGGAACTTTTAGAAGGGTCCTGTGGTGCTCTAGAAGGGTCTGGGGGCTTTTAGAAGGTCCTGGGTTTCTCTAGATGGGTCTGGGGGCTTTTAGAAGGGTCCTGGGATGCTCTAGAAGGGTATGGGGGCTTTTTTGAAGGGTCCTGGGGTTCTCTAGAAGGGTCTGGGGACTTACAGAAGGTTCCTGGGGGCCTCTAGAAGGGTCTGGAGGCTTTTAGAATAATCCGGGGAGGGTCTAGAAGGGTCTGGGTTCCTTTAGAAGGGTCCTGGGAGGTTTTAGAAGGGTCTGGGGTCTTTTAGAATGATCAGGGGAGGGTCTTGAAGGGTCTGGGGCTTTTAGACGGGTCCTGGGGGGCTCTAGAAGGGTCTGGAGGCTTTTAGAGGAGTCCTGGGTGGCTCTAGGAGGGTCTGGGTTCATTTAGAAGGATCCGGGGAGGGTCTAGAAAGGTCTGGGGGCTTTAGAAGGGTCCTGGGAGGCTCTAGAAGGGTCTGGGTGCTTTTAGAATGATCCTGAGAGGGTCTAGAAGGCTCTGGGTGCCTTTAGAAGGGTCCCTGGGGGTTCTAGAATGGTCTGGGGGCTTTTAGAAGGGTCCTGGGGGCCTCTAGAAGGGTCTGGGTGCTTTTAGAATGATCCGGGGAGGGTCTAATAGGGTCTGGGTGCCTTTAGAAGGGTCCCGGGGGGATCTAGAATGGTCTGGGGGCTTTTAGAAGGGTCATGGGAGGCTCTAGAATGGTCTGCGTGCTTTTAGAAGGGGTCCCTGGGGGCCTCTAGGAGGATCTGGGTGCTTTTAGAAGGATCCGGGGAGGGTCTAGAAAGGTCTGGGTGCCTTTTAGAATGGTCCTGGGGGGCTCTAGAAGGGTCTGGGGGCTTTTAGAAGGGTCCTGGGTTGCTCTTGATGGTTCTGGGTACTTTTAGAAGGGTCCTGGGGGTCTCTAGAAGGGTCTGGGGGCTTTTAGAAGGGTCCTGGGATGCTCTAGAAGGGTCTGGGTGCTTTTAGAAGAATCCTCGGATGCTCTAGAAGGGTTTGGGGCTTTTTGAAGGGTCCTGGGGGGCTCTAGATGGTTCTGGGTGCTTTCAGAAGGGTCCTGGGTGTCTCTAGAAGGGTCTGGGTGCTTTTTGAAGGGTCCTGGGGGGCTCTAGATGGTTCTGGGTGCTTTCAGAAGGGTCCTGGGTGTCTCTAGAAGGGTCTGGGGACTTTTAGAAGGGTCCTGGGGGCTCTAGAGAGGTCTGGAGGCTTTTAGAATTATCCTGGGGGCCTCTAGAAGGGTCTGTGATCTATTAGAGTGGTCCGGGAGGGCTCTAGAATGGTCTGGGGGCTTTTAGAAGGGTCCTGGGAGGCTCTAGAAGGGTCTGGGGTCTTTTAGACGGGTCCTGGGGTTCTCTAGAAGGGTCTGGGGACATATAGAAGGGTCCTGGGGGCTTCTAGAAGGGTCTGGAGGCTTTTAGAATAATCCGGGGAGGGTCTAGAAGGGTCTGGGTTCCTTTAGAAGGGTCCTGGGAGGTTTTAGAAGGGTCTGGGGTCTTTTAGAATGATCAGGGGAGGGTCTAGAAGGGTCTGGGGTCTTTTAGACGGGTCCTGGGGGGCTCTAGAAGGGTCTGGAGGCTTTTAGAGGGGTCCTGGGGGGCTCTAGAAGGGTCTGGGTTCATTTCGAAGGATCCGGGGAGTGTCTAGAAAGGTCTGGGGGCTTTTAGAAGGGTCCTGGGAGGCTCTAGAAGGGTCTGGGGCTTTTAGAATGACCCGGGGAGGGTCTAGAAGGGTCTGGGTGCCTTTAGAAGGGTCATGGGGGCTCTAGAATGGTCTGGGTGCTTTTAGAAAGGTCCTCGGGGCCTCTAGAAGGGTCTGGGGGCTTTTAGAAGGATCCGGGTAGGGTCTAGAAAGGTCTGGGGGCCTTTAGAATGGTCCTGGGGGTCTCTAGAAGGTTCTGGTGGCTTTCAGAAGGGTCCTGGAGGCTCTAGAAGGGTCTGGGGGCTTTTAGAAGGATCCGGGTAGGGTCTAGAAGGGTCTGGGGCTTTTAGAAGGGTCCTGGAGGGCTCTAGAAGGTTCTGGTGGCTTTCAGAAGGGTCCTGGGAGGCTCTAAAAGGTCTGGGGGCTTTTAGAAGGGTCCTGGGGGGCTCTAGAAGGGTCTGGGTGCCTTTAGAAGGGTCCTGGGGGGCTCTAGAATGTTCTGCTGGCTTTCAGAAAGGTCCTGTGGGCCTCTAGAAGGGTCTGGGGGCTTTTAGAAGGGTCCGATGTGGGCTCTAGAAGGGTCTGGGGGCTTTTAGAATGGTCCTGGGGTGCTCTAGAAGGGACGGGGTGCCTTAAGATCGGCCCTGGGGGCCTCTAGAAGGGTCTGGGGGGTTTTAGAAGGTCCTGGGGGGCTCTAGAAGGGTCTGGGGCTTTTAGTAGGGTCCTGGAGGCTCTAGAAGGGTCTGGGTGCTTTTAGAAGGGTCCTGGATTCCTCCGGAAGGCTCTGAGGTCTTTAGAAGAGTCCTGGGAGGATTCTAGAAGGGTCTGGGGTCTTTTAGAAGGATCCGGGGAGGGTCTAGAAGGGTCTGGGACTTTTAGAAGGGTCCTGGGGGGCTCTAGAATGGTCTGGGGGCTTTCAAAAGGGTCCTGTTTGCATCTAGAAGGGTCTGGGGGCTTTTAGAATGGTCCGGGGGGGGCTCTAGAAGGGTCTGGGGGCTTTTAGAAGGGTCCTGGTTGCTCTAGAAGGGTCTGGGGGCTTTTAGAAGGGTCATGGGAGGCTCTAGAATGGTCTGCGTGCTTTTAGAAGGGTCCTGGGGGCCTCTAGAAGGATCTGGTGCTTTTAGAAGGATCCGGGGAGGGTCTAGAAAGGTCTGGGTGCCTTTAGAATGGTCCTGGGGGCTCTAGAAGGATGTGGGTCTTTTAGAAGGGTCCTGGGAGGTTCTAGAAGGGTCAGAAGGGTCTGGGGGATTTAGAAGGGTCCTGGGTTGCTCTTGATGGTTCTGGGTACTTTTAGAAGGCTCCTGGGTGTCTCTAGAAGGTGTCTGGGGGCTTTTAGAAGGGTCCTGGGATGCTCTAGAAGGGTCTGGGTGCTTTTAGAAGAATCCTCGGATGCTCTAGAAGGGTTTGGGGGCTTTTTGAAGGGTCCTGGGGGGCTCTAGATGGTTCTGGGGGCTTTCAGAAGGGTCCTGGGTGTCTCTAGAAGGGTCTGGGTGCTTTTTGAAGGGTCCTGGGGGGCTCTAGATGGTTCTGGGTGCTTTCAGAAGGGTCCTGGGTGTCTCTAGAAGGGTCTGGGGGCTTTTAGAAGGGTCCTGGGAGGCTCTAGAAGGGTCTGGGGTCTTTTAGAAGTGTCCTGGGGTTCTCTAGAAGGGTCTAGGGACATATAGAAGGGTCCTGGGGGCTTCTAGAAGGGTCTGGAGGCTTTTAGAATAATCCGGGGAGGGTCTAGAAGGGTCTGGGTTCCTTTAGAAGGGTCCTGGGAGGTTTTAGAAGGGTCTGGGGTCTTTTAGAATGATCAGGGGAGGGTCTAGAAGGGTCTGGGGGCTTTTAGACGGGTCCTGGGGGGCTCTAGAAGGGTCTGGAGGCTTTTAGAGGGGTCCTGGGGGGCTCTAGAAGGGTCTGGGTTCATTTAGAAGGATACGGGGAGGGTCTAGAAAGGTCTGGGGGCTTTTAGAAGGGTCCTGGGAAGCTCTAGAAGGGTCTGGGGGCTTTTAGAATGACCCGGGGAGGGTCTAGAATGGTCTGGGTGCCTTTAGAAGGGTCCTGGGGGGCTCTAGAATGGTCTGGGTGCTTTTAGAAAGGTCCTCGAGGCCTCTAGAAGGGTCTGGGGGCTTTTAGAAGGATCCGATTAGGGTCTAGAAAGGTCTGGGGGCCTTTAGAATGGTCCTGGGGGTCTCTAGAAGGTTCTGGTGGCTTTCAGAAGGGTCCTGGGAGGCTCTAGAAGGGTCTGGGGGCTTTTAGAAGGATCCGGGTAGGGTCTAGAAGGGTCTGGGGGCTTTTAGAAGGGTCCTGGAGGGCTCTAGAAGGTTCTGGTGGCTTTCAGAAGGGTCCTGGGAGGCTTTAGAAGGTTCGGGGGCTTTTAGAAGGGTCCTGGGGGGCTCTAGAAGGGTCTGGGTGCCTTTAGAAGGGTCCTGAGGGGCTCTAGAATGTTCTGCTGGCTTTCAGAAAGGTCCTGGGGGCCTCTAGAAGGGTCTGGGGGCTTTTAGAAGGGTCCGATGTGGGCTCTAGAAGGGTCTGGGGGCTTTTAGATGGGTCCTGGGGTGCTCTAGAAGGGTCTGGAGACTTTATAGATGGGTCCTGTGGTGCTCTAGATGGGACGGGCTGCCTTAAGAGCGGCCCTGGGGGCCTCTAGAAGGGTCTGGGGGGTTTTAGAAGGGTCCTGGGGGGCTCTAGAAGGGTCTGGGGGCTTTTAGTAGGGTCCTGGGAGGCTCTAGAAGGGTCTGGGTGCTTTTAGAAGGGTCCTGGATTCCTCCGGAAGGCTCTGAGGGCTTTAGAAGGGTCCTGGGATGATCTAGAAGGGTCTGGGGTCTTTTAGAAGGATCCGGGGAGGGTCTAGAAGGGTCTGGGGACTTTTAGAAGGGTCCTGGGGGGCTCTAGAATGGTCTGGGGGCTTTCAAAAGGGTCCTGTTTGCATCTAGAAGGGTCTGGGGGCTTTTAGAAGGGTCCGGGGTGGGCTCTAGAAGGGTCTGGGGGCTTTTAGAAGGGTCCTGGGTTGCTCTAGAAGGG
This sequence comes from Clamator glandarius, assembly GCA_033459285.1. NCBI lineage: Eukaryota > Metazoa > Chordata > Aves > Cuculiformes > Cuculidae > Clamator > Clamator glandarius. The sequence goes on along the minus strand of JAUNZM010002440.1, from coordinate 29,838 downwards.
TCTGGGGGCTTTTAGAATTAACCTGGGTGCCTCTAGGAGGGTCTGGGATCTATTAGAGGGGTCCGGGGGGGCTCTAGAATGGTCTGGGTGCTTTTAGAAGGGTCCTGGGAGGCTCTAGAAGGGTCTGGGGTCTTTTAGAAGGGTCCTGGGGAGCTCTAGAAGGGTCTTGGTGCTTTTAGAAGGGTCTTGGGGGGCTCTAGAAAGGTCTGGGGGCTTTTAGAATGATCCGGGGAGGGTCTAGAAGGGTCTGGGTGCCTTTAGAAGGGTCCTGGGGGGCTCTAGAATGGTCTGGGGGCTTTTAGAAGGGTCCTGGGGGCCTCTAGAAGGGTCTGGGGGCTTTTTAGAATGATCCGGGGAGTGTTTAGAAAGGTCTGGGGGCCTTTAGAATGGTCCTGGGGTGCTCTAGAAGGGTCTGGGTGCTTTTAGAAGGGTCCTGGGAGTCTCTAGATGGGTCTGGGTTCTTTTAGAAGGGTCCTGGGTGGCTCTAGAGGGTTCTGGGGGCTTTTAGAAATGTCCTGGGGGTCTCTAGAAGGGTCTGGGGGCTTTTAGAGGGGTCCTGGGATGCACTAGAAGGGTCTGGGTGCTTTTAGAAGGGTCCTCGGATGCTCTAGAAGGGTCTGGGGGCTTTTAAAAGGGTCCCTGGGTGTCTCTAGAAGGGTCTGGGAGCTTTTAGAAACGTCCTGGGGGCTCTAGAAGGGTATGGGTGTCTTTAGAAGGGTCCTGGGGGGCTCTAGAATGATCTGCTGGCTTTCATAAGGGTCCTGGGGGCCTCTAGAAGGGTCTGGGGGCTTTTAGAATGGTCCGGGGGGTGCTCTAGAAGGGTCTGGTGGCTTTTAGAAGGGTCCTGGGTTTCTCTAGATGGGTCTGGGGCTTTTAGAAGGGTCCTGGGATGCTCTAGATGGGTCTGGGGGCTTTTAGAAGGGTCCTGGGGTTCTCTAGAAGGGTCTGGGGACTTATAGATGGTTCCTGGGAACCTCTAGAAGGGTCTGGAGGCTTTTAGAATAATCCGGGGAGGGTCTAGAAGGGTCTGGGTCCCTTTAGAAGGGTCCTGGGAGGTTTTAGAAGGGTCTGGGGTCTTTTAGAATGATCAGGGGAGGGTCTAGAAGGGTCTGGGGGCTTTTAGACAGGTCCTGGGGGGCTCTAGAAGGGTCTGGAGGCTTTTAGAAGGGTCCTGGGAGGCTCTAGAAGGGTCTGGGTTCATTTAGAAGGATCCGGGGAGGGTCTAGAAAGGTCTGGGGGCTTTTAGAAGGGTCCTGGGAGGCTATAGAAGGTTCTGGGGGCTTTTAGAATGATCCGGGGAGGGTCTAGAAGGGTCTGGGGCCTTTTAGAAGGGTCCTGGGGGGCTCTAGAATGGTCTGGGGGCTTTTAGAAGGGTCCTAGGTGGCTCTAGAAGGGTCTGGTGGCTTTTAGAAGGTTCCTGGGGGCCTCTAGATGGGTCTGGGGACTTTTAGATGGGTCCTAAGGGGCTCTAGAAGGGTCTGGGGCTTTTTGATGGATCCTAGGGTGCTCTAGAAGGGTCTGGGGGCTTTTAGAAGGGTCCTGGGAGTCTCTAGAAGGCACTGGGTGCTTATATAAGGGTCCGGGAGCCTCTAGAAGGGTCTGGGTGCATTTAGAAATGTCCTGGGTGGCTCTAGAAGGGTCTCGAGTCTTTTAGACGGGTCCTGGAGGCCTCTAGAAAGGTCTGGGGGCTTTTAAATGGGTCCTGGGAGGCTCTAGAAGGGTCTGGGTGCTTGTAGAAGGGTCCTGGGAGGCTCTAGAAGCGTCTGGGGCCTTTTAGAAGGGTCCTGAGGGCCTCTAGAAGGGTCTGGGGGCTTTTAGAAGGGTCCTGGGGGGCTCTAGAAGGGTGTGGGGGCATTTAGAAGGGTCCGGAGGGGATGTATAAGGGTCTGGGGGCTTTTAGAATGATCCGGGGACGGTCTAGAAGAGTCTGGGTGCTTTTTGAAGGATCCTAGGGGGCTCTAAAAGGGTCTGGGGGATTTTAGAAGGGTCCTGGGTGGCTCTAGAGGGTTCTGGGGGCTTTTATAAGGGTCCTTGGGGGCACTAGAAGGGTCTGGGGTCTATTAGAAGGTTCCTGGGATGCTCTAGAAGGGTCTGGGTGCCTTTAGAAGGCTCCTGGGGGGCTCTAGAATGATCTGCTGGCTTTCAGAAGGGTCCTGGGGGCCTCTAGAAGGGTCTGGGGGCTTTTAGAATGTTCCGGGGGGGCTCTAGAAGGGTCTGGGGGCTTTTAGAAGGGTCCTGGGGTGCTCTAGAAGGGTCTGGGGACTTTTAGAAGGGTCCTGGGGTGCTCTAGAAGGGTCTGGGGGCTTTTAGAAGGGTCCTGGGTTTCTCTAGATGGGCCTGGGGTCTTTTAGAAGGGTCCTGGGTTTCTCTAGATGGGTCTGGGGTCTTTTAGAAGGGTCCTGGGATGCTCTAGAAGGGTATGGGGGCTTTTTGAAGGGTCCTGGGGTTCTCTAGAAGGGTCTGGGGACTTATAGAAAGTTCCTGGGGGCCTCTAGAAGGGTCTGGAGACTTTTAGAATAATCCGGGGAGGGTCTAGAAGGGTCTGGGTTCCTTTAGAAGGGTCCTGGGAGGTTTTAGAAGGGTCTGGAGTCTTTTAGAATGATCAGGGGAGGGTCTTGAAGGGTCTGGGGGCTTTTAGACGGGTCCTGGGGGGCTCTAGAAGGGTCTGGAGACTTTTAGAAGGGTCCTGGGAGGCTCTAGAAGTGTCTGGGTTCATTTAGAACGATCTGGGGAGGGTCTAGAAAGGTCTGGGGGCTTTTAGAAGGGTCCTGGGAGGCTCTAGAAGGGTCTGGGGGCTTTTAGAATGATCCGGGGAGGGTCTAGAAGGGTCTGGGTGACTTTAGAAGGGTCCTGGGGGGCTCTAGAAGGGTGTGGGTGCTTTTAGAAGGGTCCTGGGAGGCTCTAGAAGGGTCTGAGGGCTTTTAGAAGGGCCCTGGGTTGCTCTAGATGGTTCTGGGGGCATTTAGAAGGGTCCTGATGATCTCTAGAAGGGTCTGGCGGCATTTAGAAGGGTCCTGGGATGCTCTAGAAAGGTCTGGGTACTTTTAGAAGGGTCCTGGGGGGCTCTAGAAGGGTCTGGGGGCTTTTAGAAGGGTCCTGGGATGCTCTAGAAGGGTCTGGGTGCTTTTAGAAGGGTCCTCGGATGCTCTAGAAGGGTCTGGGGGTTTTTTGAAGGGTCCTGGGGGGCTCTAGAAGGTTCTGGGGGCTTTCAGAAGGGTCCTGGGTGTCTCTAGAAGGGTCTGAGTGCTTTTAGAAGGGTCCTGGGGGGCTCTAGAATGGTCTGGGTGACTTTAGAAGTGTCCTGGGGGGGCTCTAGAATGTTCTACTGGCTTTCAGAAGGGTCCTGTTTGCCTCTAGAAGGGTCTGGGGGCTTTTAGAAGGGTCCGGGGGGGGCTCTAGAAGAGTCTGGGGTCTTTTAGAAGGGTCCTGGGTTGCTCTAGAAGGGTCTGGGGACTTTTAGAAGGGTCCTGGGGGCTCTAGAATGGTCTGGGGGCTTTTAGAATTATCCTGGGGGCCTCTAGAAGGGTCTGGGATCTATTAGAGTGTTCCGGGGGGGCTCTAGAATGGTCTGGGGTCTTTTAGAATGGTCCTCGGAGGCTCTAGAAGGGTCTGGGGTCTTTTAGAAGGGTCCTGGGGTTCTCTAGAAGGGTCTGGGGACTTATAGAAGGGTCCTGGGGGCCTCTAGAAGGGTCTGGAGGCTTTTAGAATAATCCGGGGAGGGTCTAGAAGGGTCTGGGTTCCTTTAGAAGGGTCCTGGGAGGTTTTAGAAGCGTCTGGGGTCTTTTAGAATGATCAGGGGAGGGTCTAGAAGGGTCTGGGGTCTTTTAGACGGGTCCGGGGGGGCTCTAGAATAGTCTGGAGGCTTTTAGAGGGGTCCTGGTGGGCTCTAGGACGGTCTGGGTTCATTTAGAAGGATCCGGGGAGGGTCTAGAAAGGTCTGGGGGCTTTTAGAAGGGTCCTGGGAGGCTCTAGAAGGGTCTGGGGGCTTTTAGAATGATCCTGAGAGGATCTAGAAGGGTCTGGGGACATTTAGAAGGGTCCTGGGGGCTCTAGAATGGTCTGGGTGCTTTTAGAAGGGTCCTGGGGGCCTCTAGAAGGGTCTGGGGGCTTTTAGAAGGATCCGGGGAGGGTCTAGAAAGGTCTGGGGGCCTTTAGAATGGTCCTGGGGTTCTCTAGAAGGGTCTGGGTGCTTTTAGAAGGGTCCTGGGAGGCTCTAGAAGGGTCTGGGGGCTTTTAGAAGCGTCCCGGGTGGCTTTAGAGGGTTCTGGGGGCTTTTAGAAGGGTCCCGGGTGTTTCTAGAAGGGTCCTGGGCATTTAGAAGGGTCCTGGGATGCTCTAGAAGGGTCTGGGTGCTTTTAGAAGGGTCCTCGGATGCTCTAGAAGGGTCTGGGGTCTTTTAGAAGGGTCCTGGCGGGCTCTAGAAGGTTCTGGTGGCTTTCAGAAGAGTCCTGGGGGTCTCTAAAAGGGTCTGGGGGCTTTTAGAAGGGTCCTGGGGGGCTCTAGAAGGGTCTGATTGCCTTTTAAAGGGTCCTGGGGGGCTCTAGAATGTTCTGCTGGCTTTCAGAAGGGTCCTGGGGGCCTCTAGAAGGGTTAGGGGGCTTTTAGAATGGTCCTGGGGTGCTCTAGAAGGGTCTGGGTACTTTTAGATGGGTCCTGGGGTGCTCTAGAAGGGACGGGGTGCCTTAAGAGGGGCCCTGGGGGCATCTAGAAGGGTCTGGGTACTTTTAGAAGGGTCCTGGGGTGCTCTAGAATGGACGGGGTGCTTTAAGAGGGGCCCTAGGTGCCTCTAGAATGGTCTGGGGGCTTTTAGAAGGGTCCTGGGGTGCTCTAGAAGGGTCTAGGGGCTTTTACAAGGGTCCTGGCGGCCTCTAGAAGGGTCTGGGGTCTTTTAGAAGGATCCGGGGAGGGTCTAGAAGGGTCTGGGGACTTTTAGAAGGGTCCTGGCGGGCTCTAGAAGGGTCTGGGTGCTTTTAGAATGGTCCTGGGGGGCTCTAGAAGGGTCTGGGTGCTTTTAGATGGGTCCTGGGAGGCTCTAGAAGGGTCTGGGGGCTTTTAGAAGCGTCCCGGGTGGCTTTAGAGGGTTCTGGGGGCTTTTAGAAGGGTCCCGGGTGTTTCTAGAAGGGTCCTGGGCATTTAGAAGGGTCCTGGGATGCTCTAGAAGGGTCTGGGTGCTTTTAGAAGGGTCCTCGGATGCTCTAGAAGGGTCTGGGGTCTTTTAGAAGGGTCCTGGCGGGCTCTAGAAGGTTCTGGTGGCTTTCAGAAGAGTCCTGGGGGTCTCTAAAAGGGTCTGGGGGCTTTTAGAAGGGTCCTGGGGGGCTCTAGAAGGGTCTGATTGCCTTTTAAAGGGTCCTGGGGGGCTCTAGAATGTTCTGCTGGCTTTCAGAAGGGTCCTGGGGGCCTCTAGAAGGGTTAGGGGGCTTTTAGAATGGTCCTGGGGTGCTCTAGAAGGGTCTGGGTACTTTTAGATGGGTCCTGGGGTGCTCTAGAAGGGACGGGGTGCCTTAAGAGGGGCCCTGGGGGCATCTAGAAGGGTCTGGGTACTTTTAGAAGGGTCCTGGGGTGCTCTAGAATGGACGGGGTGCTTTAAGAGGGGCCCTAGGTGCCTCTAGAATGGTCTGGGGGCTTTTAGAAGGGTCCTGGGGTGCTCTAGAAGGGTCTAGGGGCTTTTACAAGGGTCCTGGCGGCCTCTAGAAGGGTCTGGGGTCTTTTAGAAGGATCCGGGGAGGGTCTAGAAGGGTCTGGGGACTTTTAGAAGGGTCCTGGCGGGCTCTAGAAGGGTCTGGGTGCTTTTAGAATGGTCCTGGGGGGCTCTAGAATGGTCTGGGGTCTTTTAGAAGTATCCGGGGAGGGTCTAGAAGGGTCTGGGGGCTTTTAGAAGGGTCCTGGGGCCTCTAGAAGGGTCTGGGGGCTTTTAGATGGGTCCTAGGGGGCTCTAGAAGGGTCTGGGTGCTTTTAGAAGGGTCCTGGGGGCCTCTAGAAGGGTCTGGGGGCTTTTAGATGGGTCCTAAGTGGCTCTAGAAGGGTCTGGGGGCTTTTTGATGGATCCTAGGTGGCTCTAGAAGGGTCTGGGGGCTTTTAGAAGGGTCCTGGGAGTCTCTAGAAGGCACTGGGTGCTTTTTTAAGGGTCCGGGGAGCCTCTAGAAGGGTCTGGGTGCTTTTAGAAAGGTCCTGGGGGGCTCTAGAAGGGTCTAGAGTCTTTTAGAAGGGTCCTGGGGGACTCTAGAAAGGTCTGGGGGCTTTTAAATGGGTCCTGGGGGGCTCTAGAAGGGTCTGGGGGCTTGTAGAAATGTCACGGGGGGCTCTAGAAGGGTCTGGGGGCTTTTAGAAGGGTCCTGAGGGCCTCTAGAATGGTCTGGGGGCTTTTAGAAGGGTCCTGGGAGGCTCTAGAAGGGTGTGGGGCCTAGTAGAAGGGTCCTGGGGTCCTCTACAAGGGTCTGGGGGCTTTTAGAAGGGTCCTGGTGGGCTCTAGAATTGTCTGGGAGTTGTAGAAGTGTCCTCGGGGTCTATTAGAAGGGTCCCTGGGGTGTTCTAGAAGGGTCTGGGTGCTTTTAGAATGGTTCTTGGGTGATGTAGAAGGGTCACGGGGCTTGTAGAAGGGTCCTGGAAGTGCTCTAGAAGGTTCTGGGTGCTTTTAGAAGGGTCCTGGGGGTCTCTAGAAGGGTCTGGGTGCTTTTAGAATGGTCCTGGGAGGCTCTAGAAGGGTCTGGGGGCTTTTAGAAGGGTCCTGGGTGGATCTAGAGGGTTCTGGGGGCTTTTAGAAGGGTCCTGGGTGTTTCTAGAAGGGTCTGGGGCATTTAGAATGGTCCTGGGATGCTCTAGAAGGGTCTGGGTGCTTTTAGAAGGGTCCTCGGATGCTCTAGAAGGGTCTGGGGTCTTTTAGAAGTGTCCTGGCGTGCTCTAGAATGTTCTGGTGGCTTTCAGAAGGGTCCTGGGGGTCTCTAAAAGGGTCTGGGGGCTTTTAGAAGGGTCCTGGGGGGCTGTAGAAGGGTCTGGGTGCCTTTTAAAGGGTCCTGGGGGGCTCTAGAATGTTCTGCTGCCTTTCAGAAGGGTACTGGGGGCCTCTAGAAGGGTCTGGGGGCTTTTAGAAGGGTCCTGGGATGCTCTAGAAGGGTCTGGGTGCTTTTAGAAGGGTCCTGGGGGCTCTAGAAGGTTCTGGGGGCTTTCAGAAGGGTCCTGGGGGTCTCTAAAAGGGTCTGGGGGCTTTATGAGGGTCCTGGGGGGCTCTAGAAGGGTCTGGGTGCCTTTAGAATGGTCCTGTGGGTTCTAGAATGTTCTTCTGGCTTTCAGAAGGGTTCTGGGGGCCTCTAGAAAGGTCTGGGGGCTTTTAGAAGGGTCCGGGGTGGGCTCTAGAAGGGTCTGGGGGCTTTTAGAATGGTCCTGGGGTGCTCTAGAAGGGTCTGGGGACATTTAGATGGGTCCTGGGGTGCTCTAGAAGGGACGGGTTGCCTTAAGAGGGGCCCTGGGGGCATCTAGAAGGGTCTGGGTACTTTTAGAAGGGTCCTGGGGTGCTCTAGAATGGACGGGGTGCCTTAAGAGGGGCCCTAGGTGCCTCTAGAATGGTCTGGGGGCTTTTAGAAGGGTCCTGGTGCCTCTAGAAGGGTCTGGGGGCTTTTATATGGGTCCTAGGGGCCTCTAGAAGGGTCTGGGTGCTTTTAGAAGGGTCCTGGGGGCCTCTAGAAGGGTCTGGGGGCTTTTAGATGGGTCCTAAGGGGCTCTAGAAGGGTCTGGGGGCTTTTTGATGGATCCTAGGGGGCTCTAGAAGGGTCTGGGGGCTTTTAGAAGGGTCCTGGGAGTCTCTAGAAGGCACTGGGTGCTTTTATAAGGGTCCGGGGAGGCTCTAGAAGGGTCTGGGTGCTTTTAGAAAGGTCCTGGCGGGCTCTAGAAGGGTCTAGAGTCTTTTAGACGGGTCCTGGGGGGCTCTAGAAAGGTCTGGGGGCTTTTAAATGGGTCCTGGGGGGCTCTAGAAGGGTCTGGGGGCTTGTAGAAATGTCCTGGGGGGCTCTAGAATGGTCTGGGGGCTTTTAGAAGGGTCCTGAGGGCCTCTAGAATGGTCTGGGTGCTTTTAGAAGGGTCCTGGGGGGCTCTAGAAGGGTGTGGGGCCTTGTAGAAGGGTCCTGGGGGCCTCTATAAGGGTCTGGGTGCTTTTAGAAGGGTCCTGGGGGGCTCTAGAATGGTCTGGGAGTTGTAGAAGTGTCCTCGGGGGCTCTAGAAGGGTCTGGGGGTTTTTAGAGGGGTCCTGGGGTGTTCTAGAAGGGTCTGGGGGCTTTTAGAAGGGTCCTTGGGTGATGTAGAAGGGTTTGGGGGCTTGTAGAAGGGTCCTGGGGTGCTCTAGAAGGGTCTGGGTGCTTTTAGAAGGGTCCTGGGGGTCTCTAGAAGGGTCTGGGGGCTTTTAAAAGGGTCCTGGGAGGCTCTAGAACAGTCTGGGTGCTTTTAGAAAGGTGCTGGGGGTCTCTAGAAGGGTCTGGGTGCTTTTAGAAGGGTCCTGGGGTGCTCTAGAAGGGTCTGGGGGATTTTAGAAGGGTCCTGGGAGGCTCTAGAAGGGTCTGGGTTCATTTAGAAGGATCCGGGGAGGGTCTAGAAAGGTCTGGGGGCTTTTAGAAGGGTCCTGGGAGGCTATAGAAGGTTCTGGGGGCTTTTAGAATGATCCGGGGAGGGTCTAGAAGGGTCTGGGGCCTTTTAGAAGGGTCCTGGGGGGCTCTAGAATGGTCTGGGGGCTTTTAGATGGGTCCTAGGTGGCTCTAGAAGGGTCTGGTGGCTTTTAGAAGGTTCCTGGGGGCCTCTAGATGGGTCTGGGGACTTTTAGATGGGTCCTAAGGGGCTCTAGAAGGGTCTGGGGGCTTTTTGATGGATCCTAGGGTGCTCTAGAAGGGTCTGGGGGCTTTTAGAAGGGTCCTGGGAGTCTCTAGAAGGCACTGGGTGCTTATATAAGGGTCCGGGGAGCCTCTAGAAGGGTCTGGGTGCATTTAGAAATGTCCTGGGTGGCTCTAGAAGGGTCTCGAGTCTTTTAGACGGGTCCTGGAGGCCTCTAGAAAGGTCTGGGGGCTTTTAAATGGGTCCTGGGAGGCTCTAGAAGGGTCTGGGTGCTTGTAGAAGGGTCCTGGGAGGCTCTAGAAGGGTCTGGGGGCTTTTAGAAGTGTCCTGAGGGCCTCTAGAAGGGTCTGGGGGCTTTTAGAAGGGTCCTGGGGGGCTCTAGAAGGGTGTGGGGGCATTTAGAAGGGTCCGGAGGGGATGTATAAGGGTCTGGGGGCTTTTAGAATGATCCGGGGACGGTCTAGAAGAGTCTGGGTGCTTTTTGAAGGATCCTAGGGGGCTCTAAAAGGGTCTGGGGGATTTTAGAAGGGTCCTGGGTGGCTCTAGAGGGTTCTGGGGGCTTTTATAAGGGTCCTTGGGGGCACTAGAAGGGTCTGGGGTCTATTAGAAGGTTCCTGGGATGCTCTAGAAGGGTCTGGGTGCCTTTAGAAGGCTCCTGGGGGGCTCTAGAATGATCTGCTGGCTTTCAGAAGGGTCCTGGGGGCCTCTAGAAGGGTCTGGGGGCTTTTAGAATGTTCCGGGGGGGCTCTAGAAGGGTCTGGGGGCTTTTAGAAGGGTCCTGGGGTGCTCTAGAAGGGTCTGGGGACTTTTAGAAGGGTCCTGGGGTGCTCTAGAAGGGTCTGGGGGCTTTTAGAAGGGTCCTGGGTTTCTCTAGATGGGTCTGGGGTCTTTTAGAAGGGTCCTGGGTTTCTCTAGATGGGTCTGGGGTCTTTTAGAAGGGTCCTGGGATGCTCTAGAAGGGTATGGGGGCTTTTTGAAGGGTCCTGGGGTTCTCTAGAAGGGTCTGGGGACTTATAGAAAGTTCCTGGGGGCCTCTAGAAGGGTCTGGAGACTTTTAGAATAATCCGGGGAGGGTCTAGAAGGGTCTGGGTTCCTTTAGAAGGGTCCTGGGAGGTTTTAGAAGGGTCTGGAGTCTTTTAGAATGATCAGGGGAGGGTCTTGAAGGGTCTGGGGGCTTTTAGACGGGTCCTGGGGGGCTCTAGAAGGGTCTGGAGACTTTTAGAAGGGTCCTGGGAGGCTCTAGAAGTGTCTGGGTTCATTTAGAACGATCTGGGGAGGGTCTAGAAAGGTCTGGGGGCTTTTAGAAGGGTCCTGGGAGGCTCTAGAAGGGTCTGGGGGCTTTTAGAATGATCCGGGGAGGGTCTAGAAGGGTCTGGGTGACTTTAGAAGGGTCCTGGGGGGCTCTAGAAGGGTGTGGGTGCTTTTAGAAGGGTCCTGGGAGGCTCTAGAAGGGTCTGGGGGCTTTTAGAAGGGCCCTGGGTTGCTCTAGATGGTTCTGGGGGCATTTAGAAGGGTCCTGATGATCTCTAGAAGGGTCTGGGGGCATTTAGAAGGGTCCTGGGATGCTCTAGAAAGGTCTGGGTACTTTTAGAAGGGTCCTGGGGGGCTCTAGAAGGGTCTGGGGGCTTTTAGAAGGGTCCTGGGATGCTCTAGAAGGGTCTGGGTGCTTTTAGAAGGGTCCTCGGATGCTCTAGAAGGGTCTGGGGGTTTTTTGAAGGGTCCTGGGGGGCACTAGAAGGTTCTGGGGGCTTTCAGAAGGGTCCTGGGTGTCTCTAGAAGGGTCTGAGTGCTTTTAGAAGGGTCCTGGGGGGCTCTAGAATGGTCTGGGTGACTTTAGAAGTGTCCTGGGGGGCTCTAGAATGTTCTACTGGCTTTCAGAAGGGTCCTGTTTGCCTCTAGAAGGGTCTGGGGGCTTTTAGAAGGGTCCGGGGGGGGCTCTAGAAGAGTCTGGGGTCTTTTAGAAGGGTCCTGGGTTGCTCTAGAAGGGTCTGGGGACTTTTAGAAGGGTCCTGGGGGCTCTAGAATGGTCTGGGGGCTTTTAGAATTATCCTGGGGGCCTCTAGAAGGGTCTGGGATCTATTAGAGTGTTCCGGGGGGGCTCTAGAATGGTCTGGGGTCTTTTAGAATGGTCCTCGGAGGCTCTAGAAGGGTCTGGGGTCTTTTAGAAGGGTCCTGGGGTTCTCTAGAAGGGTCTGGGGACTTATAGAAGGGTCCTGGGGGCCTCTAGAAGGGTCTGGAGGCTTTTAGAATAATCCGGGGAGGGTCTAGAAGGGTCTGGGTTCCTTTAGAAGGGTCCTGGGAGGTTTTAGAAGCGTCTGGGGTCTTTTAGAATGATCAGGGGAGGGTCTAGAAGGGTCTGGGGTCTTTTAGACGGGTCCGGGGGGGCTCTAGAATAGTCTGGAGGCTTTTAGAGGGGTCCTGGTGGGCTCTAGGACGGTCTGGGTTCATTTAGAAGGATCCGGGGAGGGTCTAGAAAGGTCTGGGGGCTTTTAGAAGGGTCCTGGGAGGCTCTAGAAGGGTCTGGGGGCTTTTAGAATGATCCTGAGAGGATCTAGAAGGGTCTGGGGACATTTAGAAGGGTCCTGGGGGGCTCTAGAATGGTCTGGGTGCTTTTAGAAGGGTCCTGGGGGCCTCTAGAAGGGTCTGGGGGCTTTTAGAAGGATCCGGGGAGGGTCTAGAAAGGTCTGGGGGCCTTTAGAATGGTCCTGGGGTTCTCTAGAAGGGTCTGGGTGCTTTTAGAAGGGTCCTGGGAGGCTCTAGAAGGGTCTGGGGGCTTTTAGAAGCGTCCCGGGTGGCTTTAGAGGGTTCTGGGGGCTTTTAGAAGGGTCCCGGGTGTTTCTAGAAGGGTCCTGGGCATTTAGAAGGGTCCTGGGATGCTCTAGAAGGGTCTGGGTGCTTTTAGAAGGGTCCTCGGATGCTCTAGAAGGGTCTGGGGGTTTTTTGAAGGGTCCTGGGGGGCTCTAGAAGGTTCTGGTGGCTTTCAGAAGAGTCCTGGGGGTCTCTAAAAGGGTCTGGGGGCTTTTAGAAGGGTCCTGGGGGGCTCTAGAAGGGTCTGATTGCCTTTTAAAGGGTCCTGGGGGGCTCTAGAATGTTCTGCTGGCTTTCAGAAGGGTCCTGGGGGCCTCTAGAAGGGTTAGGGGGCTTTTAGAATGGTCCTGGGGTGCTCTAGAAGGGTCTGGGTACTTTTAGATGGGTCCTGGGGTGCTCTAGAAGGGACGGGGTGCCTTAAGAGGGGCCCTGGGGGCATCTAGAAGGGTCTGGGTACTTTTAGAAGGGTCCTGGGGTGCTCTAGAATGGACGGGGTGCTTTAAGAGGGGCCCTAGGTGCCTCTAGAATGGTCTGGGGGCTTTTAGAAGGGTCCTGGGGTGCTCTAGAAGGGTCTAGGGGCTTTTACAAGGGTCCTGGCGGCCTCTAGAAGGGTCTGGGGTCTTTTAGAAGGATCCGGGGATGGTCTAGAAGGGTCTGGGGACTTTTAGAAGGGTCCTGGCGGGCTCTAGAAGGGTCTGGGTGCTTTTAGAATGGTCCTGGGGGGCTCTAGAATGGTCTGGGGTCTTTTAGAAGTATCCGGGGAGGGTCTAGAAGGGTCTGGGGGCTTTTAGAAGGGTCCTGGGGCCTCTAGAAGGGTCTGGGGGCTTTTAGATGGGTCCTAGGGGGCTCTAGAAGGGTCTGGGTGCTTTTAGAAGGGTCCTGGGGGCCTCTAGAAGGGTCTGGGGGCTTTTAGATGGGTCCTAAGTGGCTCTAGAAGGGTCTGGGGGCTTTTTGATGGATCCTAGGTGGCTCTAGAAGGGTCTGGGGGCTTTTAGAAGGGTCCTGGGAGTCTCTAAAAGGCACTGGGTGCTTTTTTAAGGGTCCGGGGAGCCTCTAGAAGGGTCTGGGTGCTTTTAGAAAGGTCCTGGGGGGCTCTAGAAGGGTCTAGAGTCTTTTAGAAGGGTCCTGGGGGACTCTAGAAAGGTCTGGGGGCTTTTAAATGGGTCCTGGGGGGCTCTAGAAGGGTCTGGGGGCTTGTAGAAATGTCACGGGGGGCTCTAGAAGGGTCTGGGGGCTTTTAGAAGGGTCCTGAGGGCCTCTAGAATGGTCTGGGGGCTTTTAGAAGGGTCCTGGGAGGCTCTAGAAGGGTGTGGGGCCTAGTAGAAGGGTCCTGGGGTCCTCTACAAGGGTCTGGGGGCTTTTAGAAGGGTCCTGGTGGGCTCTAGAATTGTCTGGGAGTTGTAGAAGTGTCCTCGGGGGCTCTAGAAGGGTCTGGGGGCTATTAGAAGGGTCCCTGGGGTGTTCTAGAAGGGTCTGGGTGCTTTTAGAATGGTTCTTGGGTGATGTAGAAGGGTCACGGGGCTTGTAGAAGGGTCCTGGAAGTGCTCTAGAAGGTTCTGGGTGCTTTTAGAAGGGTCCTGGGGGTCTCTAGAAGGGTCTGGGTGCTTTTAGAATGGTCCTGGGAGGCTCTAGAAGGGTCTGGGGGCTTTTAGAAGGGTCCTGGGTGGCTCTAGAGGGTTCTGGGGGCTTTTAGAAGGGTCCTGGGTGTTTCTAGAAGGGTCTGGGGCATTTAGAATGGTCCTGGGATGCTCTAGAAGGGTCTGGGTGCTTTTAGAAGGGTCCTCGGATGCTCTAGAAGGGTCTGGGGTCTTTTAGAAGTGTCCTGGCGTGCTCTAGAATGTTCTGGTGGCTTTCAGAAGGGTCCTGGGGGTCTCTAAAAGGGTCTGGGGGCTTTTAGAAGGGTCCTGGGGGGCTGTAGAAGGGTCTGGGTGCCTTTTAAAGGGTCCTGGGGGGCTCTAGAATGTTCTGCTGCCTTTCAGAAGGGTACTGGGGGCCTCTAGAAGGGTCTGGGGGCTTTTAGAAGGGTCCTGGGATGCTCTAGAAGGGTCTGGGTGCTTTTAGAAGGGTCCTGGGGGGCTCTAGAAGGTTCTGGGGGCTTTCAGAAGGGTCCTGGGGGTCTCTAAAAGGGTCTGGGGGCTTTATGAGGGTCCTGGGGGGCTCTAGAAGGGTCTGGGTGCCTTTAGAATGGTCCTGTGGGGCTCTAGAATGTTCTTCTGGCTTTCAGAAGGGTTCTGGGGGCCTCTAGAAAGGTCTGGGGGCTTTTAGAAGGGTCCGGGGTGGGCTCTAGAAGGGTCTGGGGGCTTTTAGAATGGTCCTGGGGTGCTCTAGAAGGGTCTGGGGACATTTAGATGGGTCCTGGGGTGCTCTAGAAGGGACGGGTTGCCTTAAGAGGGGCCCTGGGGGCATCTAGAAGGGTCTGGGTACTTTTAGAAGGGTCCTGGGGTGCTCTAGAATGGACGGGGTGCCTTAAGAGGGGCCCTAGGTGCCTCTAGAATGGTCTGGGGGCTTTTAGAAGGGTCCTGGTGCCTCTAGAAGGGTCTGGGGGCTTTTATATGGGTCCTAGGGGCCTCTAGAAGGGTCTGGGTGCTTTTAGAAGGGTCCTGGGGGCCTCTAGAAGGGTCTGGGGGCTTTTTGATGGATCCTAGGGGGCTCTAGAAGGGTCTGGGGGCTTTTAGAAGGGTCCTGGGAGTCTCTAGAAGGCACTGGGTGCTTTTATAAGGGTCCGGGGAGGCTCTAGAAGGGTCTGGGTGCTTTTAGAAAGGTCCTGGGTTGCTCTAGAAGGGTCTGGGGACTTTTAGAAGGGTCCTGGGGGCTCTAGAATGGTCTGGGGGCTTTTAGAATTATCCTGGGGGCCTCTAGAAGGGTCTGGGATCTATTAGAGTGTTCCGGGGGGGCTCTAGAATGGTCTGGGTTCTTTTAGAATGGTCCTCGGAGGCTCTAGAAGGGTCTGGGGTCTTTTAGAAGGGTCCTGGGGTTCTCTAGAAGGGTCTGGGGACTTATAGAAGGGTCCTGGGGGCCTCTAGAAGGGTCTGGAGGCTTTTAGAATAATCCGGGGAGGGTCTAGAAGGGTCTGGGTTCCTTTAGAAGGGTCCTGGGAGGTTTTAGAAGCGTCTGGGGTCTTTTAGAATGATCAGGGGAGGGTCTAGAAGGGTCTGGGGTCTTTTAGACGGGTCCGGGGGGGCTCTAGAATAGTCTGGAGGCTTTTAGAGGGGTCCTGGTGGGCTCTAGGACGGTCTGGGTTCATTTAGAAGGATCCGGGGAGGGTCTAGAAAGGTCTGGGGGCTTTTAGAAGGGTCCTGGGAGGCTCTAGAAGGGTCTGGGGGCTTTTAGAATGATCCTGAGAGGATCTAGAAGGGTCTGGGGACATTTAGAAGGGTCCTGGGGGGCTCTAGAATGGTCTGGGTGCTTTTAGAAGGGTCCTGGGGGCCTCTAGAAGGGTCTGGGGGCTTTTAGAAGGATCCGGGGAGGGTCTAGAAAGGTCTGGGGGCCTTTAGAATGGTCCTGGGGTTCTCTAGAAGGGTCTGGGTGCTTTCAGAAGGGTCCTGGGAGGCTCTAGAAGGGTCTGGGGGCTTTTAGAAGCGTCCCGGGTGGCTTTAGAGGGTTCTGGGGGCTTTTAGAAGGGTCCCGGGTGTTTCTAGAAGGGTCCTGGGCATTTAGAAGGGTCCTGGGATGCTCTAGAAGGGTCTGGGTGCTTTTAGAAGGGGTCCTCGGATGCTCTAGAAGGGTCTGGGGTCTTTTAGAAGGGTCCTGGCGGGCTCTAGAAGGTTCTGGTGGCTTTCAGAAGAGTCCTGGGGGTCTCTAAAAGGGTCTGGGGGCTTTTAGAAGGGTCCTGGGGGGCTCTAGAAGGGTCTGATTGCCTTTTAAAGGGTCCTGGGGGGCTCTAGAATGTTCTTCTGGCTTTCAGAAGGGTCCTGGGGCCTCTAGAAGGGTTAGGGGCTTTTAGAATGGTCCTGGGGTGCTCTAGAAGGGTCTGGGTACTTTTAGATGGGTCCTGGGGTGCTCTAGAAGGGACCGGGGTGCCTTAAGAGGGGCCCTGGGGGCATCTAGAAGGGTCTGGGTACTTTTAGAAGGGTCCTGGGGTGCTCTAGAATGGACGGGGTGCTTTAAGAGGGGCCCTAGGTGCCTCTAGAATGGTCTGGGGGCTTTTAGAAGGGTCCTGGGGTGCTCTAGAAGGGTCTAGGGGCTTTTACAAGGGTCCTGGCGGCCTCTAGAAGGGTCTGGGGTCTTTTAGAAGGATCCGGGGATGGTCTAGAAGGGTCTGGGGACTTTTAGAAGGGTCCTGGCGGGCTCTAGAAGGGTCTGGGTGCTTTTAGAATGGTCCTGGGGGGCTCTAGAATGGTCTGGGGTCTTTTAGAAGTATCCGGGGAGGGTCTAGAAGGGTCTGGGGGCTTTTAGAAGGGTCCTGGGGCCTCTAGAAGGGTCTGGGGGCTTTTAGATGGGTCCTAGGGGGCTCTAGAAGGGTCTGGGTGCTTTTAGAAGGGTCCTGGGGGCCTCTAGAAGGGTCTGGGGGCTTTTAGATGGGTCCTAAGTGGCTCTAGAAGGGTCTGGGGGCTTTTTGATGGATCCTAGGTGGCTCTAGAAGGGTCTGGGGGCTTTTAGAAGGGTCCTGGGAGTCTCTAGAAGGCACTGGGTGCTTTTTTAAGGGTCCGGGGAGCCTCTAGAAGGGTCTGGGTGCTTTTAGAAAGGTCCTGGGGGGCTCTAGAAGGGTCTAGAGTCTTTTAGAAGGGTCCTGGGGGACTCTAGAAAGGTCTGGGGGCTTTTAAATGGGTCCTGGGGGGCTCTAGAAGGGTCTGGGGGCTTGTAGAAATGTCACGGGGGGCTCTAGAAGGGTCTGGGGGCTTTTAGAAGGGTCCTGAGGGCCTCTAGAATGGTCTGGGGGCTTTTAGAAGGGTCCTGGGAGGCTCTAGAAGGGTGTGGGGCCTAGTAGAAGGGTCCTGGGGTCCTCTACAAGGGTCTGGGGGCTTTTAGAAGGGTCCTGGTGGGCTCTAGAATTGTCTGGGAGTTGTAGAAGTGTCCTCGGGGGCTCTAGAAGGGTCTGGGGGCTATTAGAAGGGTCCCTGGGGTGTTCTAGAAGGGTCTGGGTGCTTTTAGAATGGTTCTTGGGTGATGTAGAAGGGTCACGGGGCTTGTAGAAGGGTCCTGGAAGTGCTCTAGAAGGTTCTGGGTGCTTTTAGAAGGGTCCTGGGGGTCTCTAGAAGGGTCTGGGTGCTTTTAGAATGGTCCTGGGAGGCTCTAGAAGGGTCTGGGGGCTTTTAGAAGGGTCCTGGGTGGCTCTAGAGGGTTCTGGGGGCTTTTAGAAGGGTCCTGGGTGTTTCTAGAAGGGTCTGGGGCAATTAGAATGGTCCTGGGATGCTCTAGAAGGGTCTGGGTGCTTTTAGAAGGGTCCTCGGATGCTCTAGAAGGGTCTGGGGTCTTTTAGAAGTGTCCTGGCGTGCTCTAGAATGTTCTGGTGGCTTTCAGAAGGGTCCTGGGGGTCTCTAAAAGGGTCTGGGGGCTTTTAGAAGGGTCCTGGGGGGCTGTAGAAGGGTCTGGGTGCCTTTTAAAGGGTCCTGGGGGGCTCTAGAATGTTCTGCTGCCTTTCAGAAGGGTACTGGGGGCCTCTAGAAGGGTCTGGGGGCTTTTAGAAGGGTCCTGGGATGCTCTAGAAGGGTCTGGGTGCTTTTAGAAGGGTCCTGGGGGGCTCTAGAAGGTTCTGGGGGCTTTCAGAAGGGTCCTGGGGGTCTCTAAAAGGGTCTGGGGGCTTTATGAGGGTCCTGGGGGGCTCTAGAAGGGTCTGGGTGCCTTTAGAATGGTCCTGTGGGGCTCTAGAATGTTCTTCTGGCTTTCAGAAGGGTTCTGGGGGCCTCTAGAAAGGTCTGGGGGCTTTTAGAAGGGTCCGGGGTGGGCTCTAGAAGGGTCTGGGGGCTTTTAGAATGGTCCTGGGGTGCTCTAGAAGGGTCTGGGGACATTTAGATGGGTCCTGGGGTGCTCTAGAAGGGACGGGTTGCCTTAAGAGGGGCCCTGGGGGCATCTAGAAGGGTCTGGGTACTTTTAGAAGGGTCCTGGGGTGCTCTAGAATGGACGGGGTGCCTTAAGAGGGGCCCTAGGTGCCTCTAGAATGGTCTGGGGGCTTTTAGAAGGGTCCTGGTGCCTCTAGAAGGGTCTGGGGGCTTTTATATGGGTCCTAGGGGCCTCTAGAAGGGTCTGGGTGCTTTTAGAAGGGTCCTGGGGGCCTCTAGAAGGGTCTGGGGGCTTTTAGATGGGTCCTAAGGGGCTCTAGAAGGGTCTGGGGGCTTTTTGATGGATCCTAGGGGGCTCTAGAAGGGTCTGGGGGCTTTTAGAAGGGTCCTGGGAGTCTCTAGAAGGCACTGGGTGCTTTTATAAGGGTCCGGGGAGGCTCTAGAAGGGTCTGGGTGCTTTTAGAAAGGTCCTGGCGGGCTCTAGAAGGGTCTAGAGTCTTTTAGACGGGTCCTGGGGGGCTCTAGAAAGGTCTGGGGGCTTTTAAATGGGTCCTGGGGGGCTCTAGAAGGGTCTGGGGGCTTGTAGAAATGTCCTGGGGGGCTCTAGAATGGTCTGGGGGCTTTTAGAAGGGTCCTGAGGGCCTCTAGAATGGTCTGGGTGCTTTTAGAAGGGTCCTGGGGGGCTCTAGAAGGGTGTGGGGCCTTGTAGAAGGGTCCTGGGGGCCTCTATAAGGGTCTGGGGGCTTTTAGAAGGGTCCTGGGGGGCTCTAGAATGGTCTGGGAGTTGTAGAAGTGTCCTCGGGGGCTCTAGAAGGGTCTGGGGGTTTTTAGAGGGGTCCTGGGGTGTTCTAGAAGGGTCTGGGGGCTTTTAGAAGGGTCCTTGGGTGATGTAGAAGGGTTTGGGGGCTTGTAGAAGGGTCCTGGGGTGCTCTAGAAGGGTCTGGGTGCTTTTAGAAGGGTCCTGGGGGTCTCTAGAAAGGTCTGGGGGCTTTTAAAAGGGTCCTGGGAGGCTCTAGAACAGTCTGGGTGCTTTTAGAAAGGTGCTGGGGGTCTCTAGAAGGGTCTGGGTGCTTTTAGAAGGGTCCTGGGGTGCTCTAGAAGGGTCTGGGGTATTTTAGAAGGGTCCGGGGGGGCTCTAGAAGGGTCTGGGGGCTTTCAGAAGGGTCCAGGGGTGCTCTAGAAGGGTCTGGGGGCTTTTAGAAGGGTCCGGGGAGGGTCTAGAATGGTCTGGGGGCTTTTATGAAGGGTCCTGGGGGGCTCTAGAAGGGTCTGGGGGCATTTAGAAGGGTCCTGAGGGGCTGTATAATGGTCTGGGGGCTTTTAGAATGATCCGGGGACGGTCTAGAAGGTCTGGGTGCTTTTTGAAGGATATTGGGGGGCTCTAGAAGGGTCTGGGGTCTTTTAGAAGGGTCCTGGGGGTCTCTAGAAGGGTCTGGGGGCTTTTAGAAGGGTCCTGGTGGGCTCTAGAAGGGTCTGGGTTCATTTAGAAGGATCCGGGGAGGGTCTAGAAAGGTCTGGGGGCTTTTAGAAGGGTCCTGGGAGGCTCTAGAAGGGTCTGGGGTCTTTTAGAATGATCAGGGGAGGGTCTAGAAGGGTCTGGGGTCTTTTAGACGGGTCCTGGGGGGCTCTAGAATAGTCTGGAGGCTTTTAGATGGGTCCTGGTGCGCTCTAGAAGGGTCTGGGTTCATTTAGAAGGATCCGGGGAGGATCTAGAAGGGTCTGGGGGCTTTTAGAATGATCCGGGGAGGGTCTAGAAGGGTCTGGGGGCCTTTAGAAGGGTTGTGGGGGGCTCTAGAATGGTCTGGGGGCTTTTAGAAGGGTCCTGGGGACCTCTAGAAGGGTCTGGGGGCTTTTAGAAGGATCCGAGGAGGGTCTAGAAAGGTCTGGGGGCTTTTAGAATGGTCCTGGGGGTCTCTAGAAGGGTCTGGGTGCTTTTAGAAGGGTCCTGGGAGGCTCTAGAAGGGTCTGGGTGCTTTTAGAAGGGTCCTGGGTGGCTCTAGATGGTTCTGGGTGCTTTTAGAAGGGTCCTGGGTGTCTCTAGAAGGGTCTGGGGCATTTAGAATGGTCCTGGGATGCTCTAGAAGGTTCTGGTGGCTTTCAGAAGGGTCCTGGGGGTCTCTAAAAGGGTCTGGGGGCTTTATGAGGGTCCTGGGGGGCTCTAGAAGGGTCTGGGTGCCTTTAGAATGGTCCTGTGGGGCTCTAGAATGTTCTTCTGGCTTTCAGAAGGGTTCTGGGGGCCTCTAGAAAGGTCTGGGGGCTTTTAGAAGGGTCCAGGGTGGGCTCTAGAAGGGTCTGGGGGCTTTTAGAATGGTCCTGGGGTGCTCTAGAAGGGTCTGGGGACTTTTAGATGGGTCCTGGGGTGCTCTAGAAGGGACGGGTTGCCTTAAGAGGGGCCCTGGGGGCATCTAGAAGGGTCTGGGTACTTTTAGAAGGGTCCTGGTGTGCTCTAGAATGGACGGGGTGCCTTAAGAGGGGCCCTAGGTGCCTCTAGAATGGTCTGGGGGATTTTAGAAGGGTCCTGGGGCCTCTAGAAGGGTCTGGGGGCTTTTAGATGGGTCCTAGGGGGCTCTAGAAGGGTCTGGGTGCTTTTAGAAGGGTCCTGGGGGCCTCTAGAAGGGTCTGGGGGCTTTTAGATGGGTCCTAAGTGGCTCTAGAAGGGTCTGGGGGCTTTTTGATGGATCCTAGGTGGCTCTAGAAGGGTCTGGGGGCTTTTAGATGGGTCCTGGGAGTCTCTAGAAGGCACTGGGTGCTTTTATAAGGGTCCGGGGAGCCTCTAGAAGGGTCTGGGTGCTTTTAGAAAGGTCCTGGGGGGCTCTAGAAGGGTCTAGAGTCTTTTAGACGGGTCCTGGGGGACTCTAGAAAGGTCTGGGGGCTTTTAAATGGGTCCTGGGGGGCTCTAGAAGGGTCTGGGGGCTTGTAGAAATGTCCTGGGGGGCTCTAGAAGGGTTTGGGGGCTTTTAGAAGGGTCCTGAAGGCCTCTAGAATGGTCTGGGGGCTTTTAGAAGGGTCCTGGGAGGCTCTAGAAGGGTGTGGGGCCTTGTAAAAGGGTCCTGGGGTCCTCTACAAGGGTCTGGGGGCTTTTAGAAGGGTCCTGGGGGGCTCTAGAATGGTCTGGGAGTTGTAGAAGTGTCCTCGGGGGCTCTAGAAGGGTCTGGGGGCTTTTAGAAGGGTCCTGGGGTGTTCTAGAAGGGTCTGGGTGCTTTTAGAATGGTCCTTGGGTGATGTAGAAGGGTCTGGGGGCTTGTAGAAGGGTCCTGGGAGTGCTCTAGAAGGTTCTGGGTGCTTTTAGAAGGGTCCTGGGGGTCTCTATAAGGGTCTGGGGGCTTTTAGAAGTGTCCTGGGAGGCTCTAGAAGGGTCTGGGTGCATTTAGAAGGGTAATGGGTGGCTCTAGAAGGGTCTGGGTGCTTTTAGAAGGGTCCTGGGGGTCTCTAGAAGGGTCTGGGGGCTTTTAGAATGGTCCTGGGAGGGTCTAGAAGGGTCTGGGGTCTTTTAGAAGGGTCCTGGGATGCTCTAGAAGGGTCTGGGGGATTTTAGAAGGGTCCTGGGGGGCTCTAGAAGGGTCTGGGGGCTTTCAGAAATGTCCTGGGTGTCTCTAGAAGGGTCTGGCGGCTTTTAGAATGGTCCTGGGGGGCTCTAGAAGGTTCTGGGTGCTTTCAGAAGGGTCCTGGGGGCCTCTAGAAGGGTCTAGGGGCTTTTAGAAGTGTCCGGGGGGGCTCTAGAATGGTCTGAGTGCATTTAGAAGGGTCCTGAGGGGCTGTATAATGGTCTGGGGGCTTTTAGAAGGATCCGGGGACGGTCTAGAAGGTCTGGGTGCTTTTTGAAGGATCCTGGGGGGCTCTAGAAGGGTCTGGGGTCTTTTAGAAGGGTCCTGGTGTGCTCTAGAAGGGTCTGGGGTCTTTTAGAAATGTCCTGGTTTGCTCTAGAAGGGTCTGGGGGCTTTTAGATTGGTCCTGGGGGTCTCTAGAAGTGTCTGGGTGCTTTTAGAAGGATCCGGGGAGGGTCTAGAAGTGTCTGCGGCCTTTTAGACGGGTCCTGGGGGCCTCTGGAAGGGTCTGGGTGCTTTTAGAAGGGTCCTGGGGGCCTCTAGAAGGGTCTGGGGGCTTTTAGATGGGTCCTGGGGGGCTCTAGAATTGTCTGGGGGCATTTAGAAGGGTCCTGAGCGGCTGTAGAAGGGTCTGGGGGCTTTTAGAAGGGTCCTGGGAGGCTCTAGAAGGGTCTGGGGGATTTTAGAAGGATCCTGGGGGGCTCTAGAATGGTCTGGGGGCTTTCAGAAAGGTCCTGGGAGGCTCTAGAAGGGTCTGGGTGCTTTTAGAAGGGTGCTGGGTGGCTCTAGAAGGGTCTGGGGTCTTTTAGAAGGGTCCTGGGGGTCTCTAGAAGGGTCTGGGGGCTTTTAGAAGTGTCCTGGGAGGCTCTAGAATGGTCTGGGTGCTTTTATAATGGTCCTGGGATGCTCTAGAAGGGTCTGGGGGATTTTAGAAGGGTCCTGGGGGGCTCTAGAAGGGTCTGGGGGCTTTCAGAAAGGTCCTGGGGGGCTCTAGAAGGGTCTGGGTTCTTTTAGAAGGGTCCTGTGGTGCTCTAGAAGGATCTGGGGGCTTTCAGAAGGGTCCTGAGGGCCTCTAGAAGGGTCTAGGGGCTTTTAGACGTGTCCGGGGGGGCTCTAGAAGGGTCTGGGGGCTTTTAGAAGGGTCCTGGGGTGCTCTAGAAGGGTCTGGGGGCTTTAAGAAGGGTCCGTGGTGGCTCTAGAAGGGTCTGGGGTTTTTTCAGAATAGTCCAGAGGTGCTCTAGAAGGATCTGGGGGCTTTTAGAAGGGTCCGGAGAGGGTCTAGAAGGTTCTGGGGGTTTTTTGAAGGGTCCTGGGGGGCTGTAGAAGGGTCTGGGTGCATTTAGAAGGGTCCTGAGGGGCTGTATAATGGTCTGGGGGCTTTTAGAATGATCCGGGCAGGGTCTAGAAGGTCTGGGTGCTTTTTGAAGGATCCTGGGGGGCTCTAGAATGGGCTGGGGTCTTTTAGAAGGGTCCTGGGGGTCTCTAGAAGGGTCTGGGGGCTTTTAGAAGGGTCCTGGTGGGCTCTAGAAGGGTCTGGGTTCATTTAGAAGGATCCGGGGAGGGTCTAGAAAGGTCTGGGGACTTTTAGAAGGGTCCTGGGAGGCTCTAGAAGGGTCTGGGTTCTTTTAGAATGATCAGGGGAGGGTCTAGAAGGGTCTGGGGTCTTTTAGACGGGTCCTGGGGGGCTCTAGAATAGTCTGGAGGCTTTTAGAGGGGTCCTGGGGGGCTCTAGAAGGGTCTGGGTGCCTTTTAAAGGGTTCTGGGTGGCTCTAGAATGTTCTGCTGTCTTTCAGAAGGGTCCTGGGGGCCTCTAGAAGGGTCTGGGGGCTTTTAGAAGGGTCCGGGGTGCGCTCTAGAAGGGTCTGGGGGCTTTTAGAATGGTCCTGGGGTGCTCTAGAAGGGTCTGGGTACTTTTAGATGGGTCCTGGGGTGCTCTAGAAGGGAGGGGGTGCCTTAAGAGGGGCCCTGGGGGCATCTAGAAGGGTCTGGGTACTTTTAGAAGGTTCCTGGGGTGCTCTAGAATGGACGGGGTGCTTTAAGAGGGGCCCTAGGTGCCTCTAGAATGGTCTGGGGGCTTTTAGAAGGGTCCTGGGGGCCTCTGGAAGGGTCTGGGTGCTTTTAGAAGGGTCCTGGGGTGCTCTAGAAGGGTCTGGGGGCTTTAAGAAGGGTCCGTGGTGGCTCTAGAAGGGTCTGGGGTTTTTTCAGAATAGTCCAGAGGTGCTCTAGAAGGATCTGGGGGCTTTTAGAAGGGTCCGGAGAGGGTCTAGAAGGTTCTGGGGGTTTTTTGAAGGGTCCTGGGGGGCTGTAGAAGGGTCTGGGTGCATTTAGAAGGGTCCTGAGGGGCTGTATAATGGTCTGGGGGCTTTTAGAATGATCCGGGCAGGGTCTAGAAGGTCTGGGTGCTTTTTGAAGGATCCTGGGGGGCTCTAGAATGGGCTGGGGGCTTTTAGAAGGGTCCTGGTGGGCTCTAGAAGGGTCTGGGTTCATTTAGAAGGATCCGGGGAGGGTCTAGAAAGGTCTGGGGACTTTTAGAAGGGTCCTGGGAGGCTCTAGAAGGGTCTGGGTTCTTTTAGAATGATCAGGGGAGGGTCTAGAAGGGTCTGGGGTCTTTTAGACGGGTCCTGGGGGGCTCTAGAATAGTCTGGAGGCTTTTAGAGGGGTCCTGGGGGGCTCTAGAAGGGTCTGGGTGCCTTTTAAAGGGTTCTGGGTGGCTCTAGAATGTTCTGCTGTCTTTCAGAAGGGTCCTGGGGGCCTCTAGAAGGGTCTGGGGGCTTTTAGAAGGGTCCGGGTTGCGCTCTAGAAGGGTCTGGGGGCTTTTAGAATGGTCCTGGGGTGCTCTAGAAGGGTCTGGGTACTTTTAGATGGGTCCTGGGGTGCTCTAGAAGGGACGGGGTGCCTTAAGAGGGGCCCTGGGGGCATCTAGAAGGGTCTGGGTACTTTTAGAAGGGTCCTGGGGTGCTCTAGAATGGACGGGGTGCTTTAAGAGGGGCCCTAGGTGCCTCTAGAATGGTCTGGGGGCTTTTAGAAGGGTCCTGGGGGGCTCTAGAAGGGTCTGGGTGGTTTTAGAAGGGTCCTGAAGTCCTCCGGAAGGCTCTGGGTGCTTTAGAAGGGTCCTGGGAGGCTCTAGAAGGGTCTGGGGTCTTTTAGAAGCATCCGGGGAGGGTCTAGAAGGGTCTGGGGACTTTTAGAAGGGTCCTGGCGGGCTCTAGAAGGGTCTGGGTGCTTTTAGAATGGTCCTGGGGGGCTCTAGAATGGTCTGGGGTCTTTTAGAAGTATCCGGGGAGGGTCTAGAAGGGTCTGGGGGCTTTTAGAAGGGTCCTGGGGCCTCTAGAAGGGTCTGGGGGCTTTTAGATGGGTCCTAGGGGGCTCTAGAAGGGTCTGGGTGCTTTTAGAAGGGTCCTGGGGGCCTCTAGAAGGGTCTGGGGGCTTTTAGATGGGTCCTAAGTGGCTCTAGAAGGGTCTGGGGGCTTTTTGATGGATCCTAGGTGGCTCTAGAAGGGTCTGGGGGCTTTTAGAAGGGTCCTGGGAGTCTCTAGAAGGCACTGGGTGCTTTTTTAAGGGTCCGGGGAGCCTCTAGAAGGGTCTGGGTGCTTTTAGAAAGGTCCTGGGGGGCTCTAGAAGGGTCTAGAGTCTTTAAGACGGGTCCTGGGGGACTCTAGAAAGGTCTGGGGGCTTTTAAATGGGTCCTGGGGGGCTCTAGAAGGGTCTGGGGACATGTAGAAATGTCATGGGGGGCTCTAGAAGGGTCTGGGGGCTTTTAGAAGGGTCCTGAGGGCCTCTAGAATGGTCTGGGGGCTTTTAGAAGGGTCCTGGGAGGCTCTAGAAGGGTGTGGGGCCTAGTAGAAGGGTCCTGGGGTCCTCTACAAGGGTCTGGGGGCTTTTAGAAGGGTCCTGGTGGGCTCTAGAATTGTCTGGGAGTTGTAGAAGTGTCCTCGGGGGCTCTAGAAGGGTCTGGGGGCTATTAGAAGGGTCCCTGGGGTGTTCTAGAAGGGTCTGGGTGCTTTTAGAATGGTTTTTGGGTGATGTAGATGGGTCAGGGGGCTTGTAGAAGGGTCCTGGAAGTGCTCTAGAAGGTTCTGGGTGCTTTTAGAAGGGTCCTGGGGGTCTCTAGAAGGGTCTGGGGGCTTTTAGAAGTGTCCTGGGAAGCTCTAGAAGGGTCTGGGGGATTTTAGAATGGTCCTGGTGGGCTCTATAAGGGTCTGGGGGCTTTCAGAAAGGTCCTGGGGGTCTCTAGAAGGGTCTGGCGGCTTTTAGAATGGTCCTGGGGGGCTCTAGAAGGGTCTGGGTGCTTTTAGAAGGGTCCTGTGGTGCTCTAGAAGGTTCTGGGGGCTTTCAGAAGGGTCCTGGGGGCCTCTAGAAGGGTCTAGGGGCTTTTAGAAGTGTCCGGGGTGGCTCTAGAAGGGTCTGGGGGCTTTTAGAATGGTCCTGGGGTGCTCTAGAAGGGTCTGGGGGCTTTTAGAAGGGTCCAGGGGTGCTCTAGGTGGGACTGGGGGCTTTTAGAAGGGTCCGGGGAGGGTCTAGAAGGTTCTGGGGGCTTTTTTGAAGGGTCCTGGGGGTCTCTAGAAGGGTCTGGGGACATTTAGAAGGGTCCTGAGGGGCTGTATAATGGTCTGGGGGCTTTTAGAATGATCCGGGGACGGTCTAGAAGGTCTGGTTGCTTTTTGAAGGATCCTGGGGGCCTCTAGAAGGGTCTGGGGTATTTTAGAAGGGTCCTGGGGGTCTCTAGATTGGTCTGGGGGCTTTTAGAAGGGTCCTGGGGCGCTCTAGAAGGGTCTGGGGGCTGATAGAATGGTGCTGGGGACCTCTAGAAGTATCTGGGGGCCTTAAGATGGGCCCTGGGTGCCTCTAGAAGGGTCTGGGGGCTTTTAGAAAGGTCCTGGGGGGCTCTAGAAGGGTCTGGGGGCATTTAGAAGGGTCCTGGGGTGCTCTAGAAGGGTCTGGGTGCTTTCAGAAGGGTCCTGGGTGTCTCTAGAAGGTTCTGGGGGCTTTCAGAAGGGTCCAGGGGGCCTCTAGAAGTGTCTGGGGGCTTTTAGAAGGGTCCTGGTGTGCTCTAGAAGGGTCTGGGTGCTTTCAGAAGGGTCCTGGGTGTCTCTAGAAAGTTCTGGGGGCTTTCAGAAGGGTCCAGGGGGCCTCTAGAAGGGTCTGGGGTCTTTTAGAAGGGTCCGGGGGGGCTCTAGAAGGGTCTGGGTGCTTTTAGAAGGGTCCTGGTTTGCTCTAGAAGGGTCTGGGGGCTTTTAGATTAGTCCTGGGGGTATCTAGAAGTGTCTGGGTGCTTTTAGAAGGATCCGGGGAGGGTCTAGAAGTGTCTGCGGCCTTTTTGACGGGTCCTGGGTGCCTCTGGAAAGGTCTGGGTGCTTTTAGAATGGTCCTGGGAGGATCTAGAAGGGTCTGGGGTCTTTTAGAAGGATCCGGGGAGGGTCTAGAAGGGTCTGGGGGCTAGTAGAATGGTCCTGGGAGGCTCTAGAAGGGCCTGGGTGCTTTTAGAAGGGCCCTGGGGTCTCTAGAAGGGTCTGGGGGCTTTTAGAATGGTCCTGGGGGGCTCTAGAAGGGTCTGGGTGCTTTTAGAAGGGACCTGGGGGCCTCTAGAAGGGTCTGGGGGCTTTTAGATGGGTCCTGGGGGGCTCTAGAATGGTCTGGGGGCATTTAGAAGGGTCCTGAGGGGCTGTAGAAGGGTCTGGGGGCTTTTAGAAGGGTCCGGGGGGGCTCTAGAAGGGTCTGGGGGCTTTCAGAATGGTCCAGGGGTGCTCTAGAAGGGTCTGGGGGCTTTTAGAAGGGTCCGGGGAGGGTCTAGAAGGTTCTGGGTCTTTTTTGAAGGGTCCTGGGGGGCTCTAGAAGGGTCTGGGGGCATTTAGAAGGGTCCTGAGGGGCTGTATAATGATCTGGGGGCTTTTAGAATGATCCGGGGACGGTCTAGAAGGTCTGGGTGCTTTTTGAAGGATCCTGGGGGGCTCTAGAAGGTTCTGGCGTCTTTT
Organism: Clamator glandarius; assembly: GCA_033459285.1. Classification (NCBI taxonomy): domain Eukaryota; kingdom Metazoa; phylum Chordata; class Aves; order Cuculiformes; family Cuculidae; genus Clamator; species Clamator glandarius. The sequence continues at coordinate 2,763 of JAUNZM010002440.1, read as the reverse complement.
AGAAGGGTCCTGGGGGTCTCTAGAAGGGTCTGCGGGCTTTTAGAAGTGTCCTGGGGAGCTCTAGAAGGGTCTGGGGGCTTATAGAAGGGTACTGGGGACCTCTAGAAGGGTCTGGGGGATTTAAGATGGGCCCTGGGTGCCTCTAGAAGGGTCTGGGGGCTTTTAGAAAGGTCCTGGGGGGCTCTAGAAGGGTCTGGGGGCTTTTAGAAGGGTCCTGGTGTGCTCTAGAAGGGTCTGGGTACTTTTAGAAGGGTCCTGGGGTGCTCTAGAATGGTCTGGGGGATTTTAGAAGGGTCCTGGGAGCTCTAGAAGGGTCTGGGTGCTTTTAGAAGGGTCCTGGGGGGCTCTAGAAGGGTCTGGGGTCTTTTAGAAGGGTCCTGGGGTCCTTTAGAAGCGTCTCGGTGCTTTTAGAAGGATCCGGGGAGGGTCTAGAAGGGTCTGGGGGCTTTTGGAAGGGTCCTAGGGGGCTCTAGAATGGTCTGGGGCCTTTGTACTTAGCTGGCAGGGGAGACACCCTGATCAAGCAGGTGCTTTTCCCAGGCCAGGCTCATCCTTTGCACTCCGGGTGTCCTGACCCCTGCGAATTCCCCAAATGTGCAAAATTAAAATTTTTCCTCTAGAAGCACCCAGACCCTTCTAGAGCCCCCCAGGAACCTTCTAAAAGCACCCAGACACGTCTAGAGCCCCCAGGAACATTCTAAAAGACCCCAGACCCTTTTAGAGCCCCCAGTGTGCTTCTCAAAGCCCCCGGACTTTCTAGAGCCCCCCAAAACCTTATAAAGGCCCCCAAAATCTTATACAGCCCCCCAGGCCCTACTAAACCCCATTAGGACCCTTCTACAATAACCTAGACCCTTCTAGAGCCACCGAGGACCCTTCTAAAAGACCCCAGACCCTTCCGGAGCCCCTTAGGAACATTTTTAGAGACCCTAGACCTTCCTAGATCCTTCAAGGACTCTTCTAAAAGCCCCCAGATACTTCTAGGGGTTAGAGGCAGGGTTAGGGTTAGGGTTAGGGTTAGGGTTAGGGTTAGGGTTAGGGTTAGGGTTAGGGTTAGGGTTAGGGTTAGGGTTAGAGTTAGGGTTAGGGTTAGGGTTAGGAACCTTTTTTAGCCCTACAGGCCCCATCTAAAAGCACTAAGACCATTCAACATCCCCTCAGGACCCTCCTAACTGTCCCCAGATCCTTCTAGAGGCCCCCAGGACCCTCCTAAAAGACCCCAGACCCTTCTAGAGCCCCCCAGGACCATTCTAAAAGCACCCAGACCCTTCTAGAGCCCCCCAGGACCATTCTAAAAGCCCCCAGACCCTTGCAGAGCCCACCAAATCCCTTCTAAAAGACCCCAGACCCTTCTAGTGGCCCCCAGGACCATTCTAAAAGCACCCAGACCTTTCTAGATGCCACCAGGACCATTCTAAAATCCCTCAGATCCTTCTAGAGCCCCCCAGGACCCTTCTAAAAGCACCCAGACCCTTCTAGAGCCTCCCAGGACCCTTCTAAAATCCCTCAGACCCTTCTAGAGCCCCCCAGGACCCTTCTAAAAGCCCCCAGACCATTCTAGAAGCCCCCAGGACCCTTATAAAAGACCCCAGACCCTTCTAGAGCAAACCAGGACCCTTCTGAAAGTACCCAGACCCTTCTAGAGCCCCCCAGGACCATTCTAAAAGCACCCAGACCCTTCTAAAGCCCCCCAGGACCATTCTAAAAGCCCCCAGACCCTTGCAGAGCCCACCAAATCCCTTCTAAAAGACCCCAGACCCTTCTAGTGGCCCCCAGGACCATTCTAAAAGCACCCAGACCTTTCTAGATGCCACCAGGACCATTCTAAAATCCCTCAGATCCTTCTAGAGCCCCCCAGGACCCTTCTAAAAGCACCCAGACCCTTCTAGAGCCTCCCAGGACCCTTCTAAAATCCCTCAGACCCTTCTAGAGCCCCCCAGGACCCTTCTAAAAGCCCCCAGACCATTCTAGAAGCCCCCAGGACCCTTATAAAAGACCCCAGACCCTTCTAGAGCAAACCAGGACCCTTCTGAAAGTACCCAGACCCTTCTAGAACCCCCCAGGACCATTCTAAAAGCACCCAGACCCATCTAGAGCCTCCCAGGATTCATCTAAAAGCCTCCAGACCCTTCTACAGGCCCCCAGGACCCTTCTGAATGCCCCCAGACCCTTCTAGAGCCCCCCAGGACCCTTCTAAAAGCCTCCAGACCCTTCTAGAGGCCCCCAGGACTCTTCTGAAAGCCCCCAGACCTTTCTAGAGCTCCCCAGGACCCTTCTAAAAGCACCCAGACCCTTCTAGAGCCCCCCAAGACCCTTCTAAAAGCACCCAGACCCTTCTAGAGGCCCCCAGGACTCTTCTGAAAGCCCCCAGACCTTTCTAGAGCTCCCCAGGACCCTTCTAAAAGCACCCAGACCCTTCTAGAGCCCCCCAGGACCCTTCTAAAAGCACCCAGACCCTTCTAGAGCCCCACAGGACCCTTCTAAAAGCGCCCAGACCCTTCTAGACCCTCCCCGAATCCTTCTAAAAGCACCCAGACCCTTCTAGAGCCTCCCAGGACCCTTCTAAAATCCCGCAGACATTTCTAGTGGCCCCCACGACCCTTCTAAAAGACCCCAGAGCTTTCTAGATGCCCCCAGGACCATTCTAAAAGCCCTAACACCCTTCTAGAGCCCCCCAGGAGCCTTCTAGGAGACCCCAGACCCTTCTAGAGGCCCCAGTACCCTTCTAAAAGCCGCCAGACCCTTCTAGAGCCTCCCCGGATC
>JAUNZM010002439.1:32500-49584 GCA_033459285.1 Clamator glandarius | reverse complement strand
CCCTGAATCCTTCTAAGAGCAGGAGCCGCTTGTGGAAGAGAATCTTTAACCCCCCCTGCAGTACCGCGATGCGGCCACACGGCGGCAGCACTGAGCTGGGGGGGTCGCTTATTTCCCATTTTTATCCCCAAATTGGTCCTGGGGAGCGGCCTGGAGCTCCCTAAAGGGGCTCTGCTCAGCCCTAGAGGGGTCCTGGGGTAACTGCGTGGTGGTTCTAGGAGGCCCTAGAGGGGGGCTGGAGAGATCCAAGAGTCTCTATAAGGGTCCTGGGAGTCCTAGAATGGTACTGGGTGGAGGGGGACAGAGAGGGGTCCTGGGGTCCCTAGAGGGATTCTAGGTGATCCTAGAGGGCCTCGGTGGGGGGGTCCTAGAGGTGTCCTGGGGTCCCTATAGAGATTCTTGTGTCCCTAGAGGGATTCTAGGTGATCCTAGAGGGCCTCAGTAGTGGGGTCCTAGAGGTGTCCTGGGGTCCCTATAGAGATTCTTGGGTCCCTAGAGGGCTTCCAGGAGATCCTAGAGGAATACTTGGGGGTTCTAGAGAGGTTCTGGGGGGCTCCTGGGGGTTCTGGGCTTCTCCATAAGGTTCCTAGGGTCCCTTCAAAGGGTTCTGGTGGTCCTATGGTGGCTGGGGGATCCCTAGAGGCATCTGGGGGTCCCTAGAGGGGTCCTGTGGGTCCTAGATGCATCCTGGGGGGCTCCAAAGGGGTCCTGGACTTCCCTAAAGGGGGTCTGTTGACCCCTACAGGGGTGCTAGGATCCCTTGAGGGGTTTGATGGGATCCAGAGGGGTTCTGAAGTCCCCATAGGAGTCCTGGGGTCCCTATAGGGGTCCTGGGGATCACAGAATGGCCCGGGGGAGCACAGAGGGGTCCTGGGGTCCCTAGAGGGGTTCTGGTGATCCTAGAATGGTCCTGTGGGGCTCCAGAAGGTTCTGGCAGTCTGGGGTGTCTTAGAGGGGTCCTGAGCTTCCCTGTAGGGGTCCTGGGGTCTCAAGAGGGTTACTGGAGGACCTGGGGGTCCCTAAAGGGGTTCTGAGGGGTCCTAGAGGATGGACTGTGCGAGGTCTAGAGCCCCCCCGGACTCCTTTAGGGACTCTCAGGACCCCTCTAGGAGCCCCAGCAGCCCCTAGAGCCCCCTAAGACCCATCTAGGACTCCCAGGACCCCATTAGGTAACACTAGGACCCCTCTGAGACCCCTCAGGAACTTCCTAGGGACATCTAGGAACCCTCTAGGTACCCCCAGGATGCCTCTATGTCCTTCAGAACACCCCTTGAGTCCCCCCAGACCCCTCTAGGACTCCCCACAACCCCTTCAGGAATCTCCCAGGACTCCTCTAGGGACCCATAGGACCCCTATAGAGCCCTTTTGGACCCCAATAGGGTCCCCCAGGATCTGTCTAGAGCTCCACAGGACTCCTCTTGGGACAACCAGGACCCCTCTAGATCCACCAGGACCCCTCTAAGACCCACAGAACCCCTCTAGGACCCCCGAGGATCCCTCTAAGACCCCCAAGAACCCCTCTAGGGTCCTGAAGAACTTCTCTAGGAATCCACAGAACCCCTACAGAATCCCCAAAACCCCTCTAGGACTCCCCAGGACCCCTCTAGGGTTCCCCCCTGGGGCAATTGGGGTGGGAAATAGTGAGCAGGAGCCGCTTGTGGAAGAGAATCTTTAACCCCCCTGCAGTCCCGCGATGTGGCCATGCGGAGGCAGCACTGAGCTGGGGGGGTCGCTAATTTCCCTTTTTTATCCCCAAATTGGTCCGGGGGAGCTCGAGAGGCGGCCTGGAGCTCCCTAAAGGGGCTCTGCTGAGCCCTAGAAGGGTCCTGGTGTCCCTATAGGGATTCTGGGGTCCTTAGAGGGGTGCGGGGTGGGCTCCAGAAGGCTTCTGGGGTTCCTAGAGGGATTCTAGGGACTCCTAGAGGGGTTTAGGGGGGTTCCAGAAGAATTCTGGAGGCCCCAGAGGGATCCTGAGCTTCCCTGGACCCTTTTACAGACCCCCAAGATGTTCCTAGACCCTCCAGGATGACTCTAGGGCTCTCCAGGAGCATCTGAACTCCTGTAAGATCCCCCAAGACCCCTCTAGAGCCCCCCAGCAGCCCCCTAAGAGCCCCCAAAAGCCCTCTAGGACCCCCAGAAGCCATCGAAGAATCCCTAAGGTCCCTCTAGAGACCCATAGGACTCCTCCCAGAACCCCCAAGTCCCCTCTAGATGCCCACAGGACGCCTCTAGTGACCCTTAGAACCCCTTTACAGACCCCCAAGACCCTCCTCAGACCCCCCCAGGACCCCATGGAACTTCTTTAGGCACCCCCAGAACCCCTCTAGACTCTCCAGGACCCTGCATCCTCGTGAAAATGGGGACCCGCGCAAACCTTGCACTCCAGGGAGAGGGGGTGCACAGTGTTTGGGGGGGGCCTAAAGGGCGTGCGGTGCTACAGCCCCAAGGGGAGGGGGAGATTTAAGGGCTTTGGGGGGGGACACAGCACTTGGGGGGGAGGCGGTAAAGGGCTGGGGGAGGGTACAAGCACCTTGCGGGGTGCACAACTGTTGAGGGGAGTTCAGGCCTTGGGGTGAGGGGGGAGCCTTTAAGGGGGGGCCAACTATTGGAGGGAGGAGGGCCAGGACACCCCCCCCACTCTATGGCTGATCAGCCAAACCCCCCGCCACTGTGCCCCCACCAGGGCAACCTCAGGGAGGGAGGGGCGGACTGTGTCACCTCCCAAACTGGTGGATACTGGTTTTTTATACTGGGAAGGGGAGGGGCAGACCCCCCCCACAATACCCCATGCAAATAAAGGCCCTATAGAGACTGTGGATCCGGCTCCTGCACCCCCCCCCTTCATATCACACCCCCCACTGTGGGGCACAGACCCCCTTGTTCCCCCCCCACCTCCCCACATTGTTGGGGACACAGAGGGGAAAATAGGGGGCACGGGGGGGGACACACAGGAGGGACATGGGGTGACTTCATTTTATTGATAAGGGGGGGGCATAAACGGCTCCAGTGGCAATAACAGAGCCCCCCCTCGGCACCCCAAAATCACAAGATCCCTCCCCCACCCCCTGGCATGAATGAGCCTGTGCTCAGCGCTGCCCCCGCCCCCCCATGGGGGACAAGTGCCCCCCGTGCCTAAGTTTCCCCCATGCCCCCGCCGTTTGCACCCCTATGCCTCAGTTTCCCCACCCCACACTCCAGCTTCCCCCACCCTACACCACAGTTTGCCCCCTTGTGCCTGTTTTCCCCCCACATGACTCAGTTTCCCCCTCAACACCTCACTTTTCCCTTCATGTGCATCAGTTTCCCCCCAACCAGAGTTTGACCCCCCATGCCTCAGTTTCCCCACCTCCCACTGCCCCCTGTGCCTCAGTTTCCCCCAACTCCAGTTTCCCCCTGTGCCTCAGTTTTCCCCCAATCCCAGTTTACTCCCCCCGTGCCTCAGTTTCCCCACCCTGCAGTGCCCCCTGTGCCTCACCTTCCCCACCCCACACACATTTTCCCCGACTCCACCCCCAATTTTTCCCCCTTCTACCTCAGTTTCCCCATCCCACTCCCCCCGTTTGCCCCTTCCTTTGCCCCCCCACCCCTCAGCGCCCCCCACCCCCGTGCCTCAGTTTCCCTCACCAGGATGCTCAGGAAAACCTCCCTCAGGCTCTTCGTCTCCCCCTCGCTCGGCCAATGGCCCTCGTCCCCCTCGCTCGCCATCACCACCTGGATCTCGATTTTCAACATAGGGACCCCCCAGAGCCCTAAAACCCACAGACCCACACAGACACTGACCCCCATCGGTCTGGGCAGCCTCTGCCACTGCCCAGTGACCCTTTCTGTGAAAATTTTTTTCCTCATGTTCAGCCTGACCCTCCCCTCTGTTAAACCCCTCAGGGAAGGGGACTCAACCCCCTCCCTGGGCAGCCTCTGCCAGGCCCCAATGACGCTTTCTGTGAAAATTATTTTCCTGATGTCCAGCCTGAACCTCCCCTGGCAGAGCTTGAGGCCATTCCCTCTCGTCCTGTCCCCTGTCCCTTGGGAGAAGAGCCCAGCTCCCTCCTCTCCACAACCTCCTCTCAGGGAGTTGCAGAGAGCAATGAGGTCTCCCCTCAGCCTCCTCTTCTCCAGGATAAACACCCCCAGCTCTCTCAGCTGCTCCTCTTCTTCTCCAGACCCCTCACCAGCTTCGTTGCTCTTCTCTGGACTCGCTCCAGAGCCTCAACATTCTTTTTGTGCTGAGGGGACCACAACTGACCCCAGGATTCGAGGAGCGGTGTCCCCAGTGCTGAGTCCAGAGGCAGAAGAACCTCCCTGACCCTGCTGGCCACGCCGTCTCTGATCCAAGCCGAGATGCCGTTGGCCTTCTTGGCCACCTGGGCCACTGCTGGCTCCTGTTCAACCAACACCCCCAGGTCCTTCTCCTCCAGGCAGCTTCCCAGCCAGACTTCTCCTAGTCTGGAGCTGCTCAGGGTTGTTGTGCCCCAAGTGCAGGACGCGGCATTTGGCCTCGTTAACCCTCCAGCCCCTGTGCAGCCGCAGGCTCTGGCACTGCATCGACCAGCCTGCAGGTCCCTGTGGGTGGGCAGCCACCCCCTGCCCAGTCGAGCTTGGTGCCAGCCCTACTGCACACCAGGTAGGTGGCACGCAGGATGCAGGACCAGGAGCCGTCCCACCCCAGCACAGCTTCCCCCTGCCCTGCAGCGAGGTTCCCAGGGCACCTTCCTGGCCAGGTGGGAAAATGAGAGGAGCTGGTGAGGCCACAGGGCATGCAAACACCTCCCAGTTCTGCCAGAAATTAGAGGCTTTGGAAGGGAACAGGTGGAAACTCAGTCCAGGGCCATGCTGTCCACAGCCCTGCCAGCTTCTTCCATGGTGGCATCTCTGCGGCACCAGGTACAAAAACCTTGCGGCTGGGAGAAGCAAGAACCCAATTGCAAAGCTGGAGCATGAGGCAGGCACTGGTGGTGGGAGACGGTGGGTCCTGGTCATCCTCAGCCACACAGAGACAACAGGAGGCTGAGGCTAAGCACAGTCGCGTGTTTATTTGCTGCAGGTCCTCTGCACTGGTTTACAAGGCCATGGGAAAAAACCATAAAATCTTGGAGCAGCAATCCATATGTGTATGTGTGTGTGTTTGAAGATATCAGTAGGAGTGACCTGAGCAGCTGAGAGAGCTGGGGGTGTTTATCCTGGAGAAGAGGAGGCTGAGGGGAGACCTCATTGCTCTCTGCAACTCCCTGAGAGGAGGTTGTGGAGAGGAGGGAGCTGGGCTCTTCTCCCAAGGGACAGGGGACAGGGCGAGAGGGAATGGCCTCAAGCTCCACCAGGGGAGGTTCAAGCTGGACATTAGCAAAAAAAATATCAGCGAAAGGGTCACTGGGCAGTGGCAGAGGCTGCCCAGGGAGGGGGTTGAGTCCCCTTCCCTGAGGGGTTTAAGGGACGGGTGGACGAGGTGCTGAGGGACATGGGTTAGTGATTGATGCGAATGGTTGGACTCAATGCGATGGATCCTTTCCAACCTGGTGATTCTATGATTCTATGATTTCATTGCACAGAATCATCATGCCCTAAAAAGGTCTCACCAAGCTTTGCTCCATCAAGGGAGGCCCTGGCAGAGCAGAATGCTCTCCTGGTTTCTCCCAGGCTTGCAGTCCCACCACAGCTTCTCTCCTGTAGAGCAGGCAATGTGGGGCCACAATAGCTGAGAGAGTGAACGGAGCAAAACAAGGTCTTCTCTCCCCAGGCTTCCCATTACAGTTGTCCTGGCACCAAAACAAGAAGGAGCGTGGCCAGCAAGTCAAAGAGTAATTCTGCCCCTCTGTTCCTCTCTTGTGAGACCTCACATGGGGTATTGGGTCCAGTTCTGGAATCCTCAACATAGGAAGCAGATGGAGCTGTTGGAACAGGTCCAGAGGAGGCTACAGAGATGATCCGAGGGCTGCAGAACCTGCCATAGGAGGACAGGCTGAGGGAGTTGGTGTTCTTCAGCCTGGAGAAGAGAAGGCTCCGAGGAGATCTTATAGAAACCTTCCAGAACCTGAAAGGGGCTCCAAGAAAGCTGGGGAGGGACTGTTCACAAAGGCTTGTGGTGACAGGACGAGAGGGAATGGGGATAAACTGGAGGGGGGACAATTTAGACTAGATATTAGGAAGAATTTCTTCACCATGAGAGAAGAAATTCTCATGAGAGTGATGAGACACAGGAACAGGTTGCCCAGGGAGGTGGTGGCTGCCCCATCCCTGGAGGGGCTTAGAGCCCCTGATCCAGTGGAACTGGATGACCTTTAAGGTCCCTTCCAACCCAAACTATTCTATGAATCTACAATAATCTTCCTTATGAGAGCTGTTCTGAGGGAAAAAAACACCTTCTGGTTGCACTCAAATATCATAAAAGCTCTCAGTTCCTGAAACCACTGTTAGCGTTTAATAATTTCTCCTCCTTTTTCATAGAAGAATGGTTGGACTCGATGATGAGGTGGGTCTCTTCCAACCTGGTGATTCTATGATTCTAGGATAGAACCATTTGTATGCTGAGGAAAATAGGTACCACTTAGCTAAAAGGCAGAGCTTCTTTTTATATTGTTCCTTCAAGTACTTGTAGAATTCACTGAAGTATCTTAGCTGGGTGGCGTCTGATCGCGGCTGGCTGCTCACAGCAGGGTTTGCTCTGACTGGAAAGCTGCTCTCTGTGTATCTGGCTGTAGTGTAATAGAGGTGAGGGCTTTCTTTTCAGATGTAGGATTTTCCTCTGAGAAGCTAAAATATTCCCAGGAACAATTTTTCATGTTAGGAGATATTGTAGCAAGATGATGTATTTTAACCCTTCTGTCTAGCAACGCTGGAATGGGGCAACGAGCTGACGTAGCACTTTCTGACATTTGTGTGTCTCTGCATTGCAGGATCCAACCAATCCCGAGTGTCTTTGTGGATCTGCATAGAACTGGTGAGACAGGGAACAACTGCTGTCAGCTAAGGAGAAAGAAAGGTGCTCAGAAGCACCTATTTAAAAACTGCTTTGAGTGCCTATTGAATGTTCCACCACTAATTGAATAAATTATTTACAATAGTGAAAATAAACAGGGAATCTCTGCGTGTCTGTGTAAGAGTAAACATAAAGAATGTATTTAATCGCCGTGGAATTATATGCCATCAGAGCCGCATTCACAGCCCCACGCTGGAGGCAGCAGGGATTTGTTGATTGACAGTGACTGACCATGAGCCAGCAGGGGCCCAGGTGGCCAAGGAGGTCAATGGCCTGTTGGATCAGACACGGCGTGGCCAGCAGGGCCAGGGAGGTTCTTCTCCCTCTGGAGCAGCAATCTGTATGTATGTGTGTGTATTTGACGATATCAGTAGGAGTGACCTGAGCTCTAGAATAAGGGGTGAAGGTTCAGGTTTGAGCTAAAGCAGAATCAATTTTCTAACTTTTTAGCTCAGCCTCCTCTAAGGAGCATCCTTTTCTGAAAGTTATCCACATGGTTTTTCAGACAGCCTGTCTCTAGAAGGGATAACACTTGGAGCTGACGACTCTCACCAAAGTCACAAGGCATTGCAATGCAGAAAGGCCATTCTTCACGTTTATTTGCTATGGAAAACAAGGTTGCATGCAGGAGTTGGAGCCCTCCACCCACAGCACGCTGGGAACCGGCGCTGTTCACTCCATGGCTTGCTGGGAACTGGTGTCCTTCACCCCTCAGCATTCTTGGAGCTGGAGATGTTCACCCAAGCAAAAGCTGGGATCAGGTGTCTCTCCCCCCACGGCACGCTGAGAGATGGACTCCATCACCTGCAGATGCAGAGAGCTTGAGCTCCTCACCCCAAAGCACGGTGGGAGCTGGAGTCCCTCACCCCAAAGCACTGTGGGAGCTGGAGTCCCTCACCCCAAAGCACGGTGGGAGCTGGAGTCCCTCACCCCAAAGCACTGTGGGAGCTGGAGTCCCTCACCCCAAAGCACTGTGGGAGCTGGAGTCCCTCACCCCAAAGCACTGTGGGAGCTGGAGTCCCTCACCCCAGTGGAAGGTGGGCAAGGGGCAGGTTTGTGAGTGGTTTGATGGAAAGGAGCTTGGTCACCTATCCGAGATGAAAACCATGTCCTCATTGATGGGACATGGCTGAGTGGTTTGTTCTTTTACCTTGGCCCCCAAGAATGTTGCATTTGCTTCTACCTGGAGATCTGTCGGTCTCCGAGTTCCTGCACAGATATCGACCAACCTCCGTCTTCAGCATCACAGGTCAGGGGGTCACACGAACACTATTCATGTCGGGGTTGGGCCCTGACACTTTAATTACTGTACTTAGTCCTTCAATTACTGTACTTATTCCCTTGTCATATGATCAGACACATTGCCTTTAAAACTTGCTTTTCGTAGAATCATAGAATCCCCAGGTTGGAAAAGACCCACCGGATCATCGAGCCCAACCATTCCTATCAAAATTTTCTTGAATTGTTATTAATCACTACTAATCATTTATTGCTTTTCTTGCTACAGGGATCCGTGTGGGATGCAGGGGCTTGTGGACCAGTGAGACGCTGGCCACTGGCCGTGGCCTCTGTGATGTCACCCCCTGTGATGCTGCCCTGTGTCCTAGGAGACCTCTCAGCTGTCCAGGGCAAAGCACCCTCTGGATTCACTCTCCAGGAGGACCTGGAGGAGGCAGGTGGTCTCTCCACTGGGAGCTGCCTGCGCCTTTCTCAGTGCGTGATAAACGCCTTTTGGCTGCCATTTGGGTTTTGCAGAGCCCCGTACCAGTTCTGCTGGAAGGGAAAATCTGTCTGCGTGAAGGGTAAGTCAGCTCTGCCCGTGTCTGCTTCTGTGCAGTGATTGCTTGGAGTGTTGGTCCATGAGGAGCTCGACGTGAGCCAGCAAAGTGCCCTCGCAGCCCAGAAAGACAATCGTATCCTGGCCTGCATCATAAGAAGTGTGGCCAGCAGGTCAAAGAAAGTGATTCTGCCCCTCTGACCCTTTCTGGTGGGACCTCAGCTGGGGTATTGGGTCCAGTTCTGGAATCTTCAATGTAAGAAGGAGATGGAGGTGTTGGAACAGGCCCAGAAGAGGCTATAGGGATGATCCGAGCGCTGGAGAATCTCCCATACGAGGACAGGCTGAGAGAGTTGGGGTTGTTCAGCCTGGAGAAGAGGAGGCTCCAAGGAGACCTTATAGAGACCTTCCAGTACCTGAAAGGGCTCTCCAGGAAAGCTGCCTGCAGGGTTTTGACGAGGCATCCTGGCCTGGCTGCTGATGCTCCTTCTTGTGATCGTTTGACCACAATTTCTGTTTCTCCTTCTAGGGAACAGACAGGGGTCTGCAAAATGAATTTCCACTTCCATGACGTTGTGCTCGATGCCATCCCTGCATCGCTGGGGCTTCTCCGCCTCTGCTGGCTCTACTCCCGTAGAAAGAAGCAGGCAAAGAGTGCTGGAGAACTTAGAGCAATAGGCCCTAAAGAAGAGAAGCTTGCCCCGAAAAACGAGGAGCTGCAGAGGACGTGGGAAGATCTCAGAAAGGATCAGGAGGAGCTGCGGCTGCAGAAGGTCTCCTTCCAGACTGATCTGGAGAGACTTGGTAGAGATCGGGAGGAAATGGAGATGGAGAAGGCTCGACTGAGGCTGGACAAGGACCAGTTAGAATCGGATCAAGAGGAGCTGCGGCTGAATAAGCTCAGGCTCCAGAGAGATCTGGAGAGCCTTCATACGGCCCAGGAGCAACTGAGGAGGGAGAAGGAGCAATTGGAGGCTGACAAGGAGCAATTCCATGGTGACAAGGAGCAATTCAAGATTGACAAGGAGCAATTCCAGACTGACAAAGAGCAATTCAGCGATGACAAACAGCAATCTGAGGCTGACAAACAGCAATTGGAGGCTGAAAAGGAGCAATTGAAGAGGGAGAAGGAGCAATTGGAGGCTGACAAGGAGCAATTCCATGGTGACAAGCAGCGATTCAAGATTGACAAGGATCAATTCCAGGCTGACAAAGAGCAATTCAGGGTTGACAAACAGCAATCGGAGGCTGACAAACAGCAATTGGAGGCTGAGAAGGATCAATTTGAGGCTGACAAGGATCAATTTGAGGTTGACCAGGCTGAATTTGAGGTGGAAAAGGTGAAATTCAAGATTGACAAGGATCAATTCGTGGTTGACAAACAGCAATTGGAGGCTGAGAAGGATCAATTCAAGGTTGACAAGGATCAATTGGAGGCTGACAAGTATCAATTCAAGGTTGGCAAGGAGCGATTTGAGGCTGAAAAGGAGCGATTTGAGGCTGAAAAGGAGCGATTTGAGGCTGAAAAGGAGCGATTTGAGGTTGAGAAGGAGCGATTGAAGAATGCCAACTCCTGCCTGCCCCAGGAAAACGCTCAGCTCTGTAAGCAGATGGGCTTGATAGAAGCGCTTCAGGGTGAGAATGCTGACCTGAAATTGAAACTCACACATGCGGCAGAGATGCTGGATGTGGTAGAGAACAAACTCAAAGTCATGAAACAAGTGTCAGAAAGGAGTTACGAGCCGGAGAAGGATCCCGAGGAGATAAAGTCCACGCTCGAGCAGAAGAGTGGGGTCATTTAAGATCACCCAGTTCCAAATCCCCTGCGATGGGCAGGGACACCTCCTACAAGACCGAGCTGCTCACCTCATCGTGAAGAACTTCTTCCTAATGGCAAATCTAAATCTTTCCCCTTCCAATTTAGAGCCATTCTGCCTCAGATGAGCAATCCAAAGGGATTTCTGAGCCTTGGGAAGGCTGGTGAAAGGCTCAGGTGCGCAGGTCGTGTTTCCTTCTATCCTTCCAGTAGCAGAGAAGCATGCTGAGGGGATCATGCAGCCCCAGAGGGTCAAAACGTGGCTCCAAGGCTGCTGTAATCAGCAGAACTTTGGGGGGTTTTGACCCCGGGATAGTCTATTCATCATCAGCCAGAAACTGGAAGCCTTGGCCCCATCCCAGACATAAAACATTATGGCCGTAAGTGAAAGCTGGTGGGATGAGTCCCGTGGCTGGTGTGCCAGGTGGGTGGTTCCAGGCTCTTCAGGAGCGACAGACGAGGCAGGTTGGTGGCATTGTATGAAGCAGGAGGGCTGCAATGCATGGAGCTTGCAGGTGGCAACGGCAGAGCTGAGAGCCTCCAGGTGAGGATTAAGAGGCAGACAATTAAAACAGATGTCATCGTGGGTGTCTCCTCCAGGCCACCCAACCAGGGCAATGACACTGGCCAGTTCTCCTTTAAGGAGCTGAGGGATGTCTCCAAGCCGTCTGCCCTGGTCCTCATGGGAGGCTTCAATTTGCCCCAAATCAGCGCTGGGAGTCCCACCCGGCTGGGACAAAGAGGCCCAGGAGATTCCTAAACCCTCAGGCTGAGAAGTTCATGGCACAAGTACTGAGGGAAGCGACCAGGAAAGGGGCCTTCCTGGATTTGTTGGTTGTTAACAGAGAGGAATCCTGTGGGTGCAGTGGCGATGGGAGCTGCCTGGGCTACAGCCACCCTGAAGCAGCCAAGTCTAACATCTCTGGTACTAGGAGGAAAACGGGGAGCAAGCCAAGGGTCCTGATGGGATTCATCCACTTAAAGAGCTGGCTCAGGTCATGGGCAAGGGCTCTCAATGCTTTTCCATCGTTTTTCAAACTCTGGAGAGGTGCCGGTTGACTGGAAGCTGGTAAACTTTGTCCCAGTCTTTGAGAAGGGCAGGAGGGGTGACCCCGGTTTCTCCAGGTCTGCCAGTGTCCCCTCAGGGCCTGGTGAGATGACGGAGAAGATTTCCCTGGACAAATGGGAAAATAGTGCCTTGGGGTGCATCCAGCACTGCATCGCCAGTCGGGTGAGTGAGGGGGTTGTCCTGCTCTGCTCCTCACTGGTGCTGCCCACCTTGAGAACTGGGCACCACTTATGGTGCCAACGGATCTAAAGCTGCTGGAGAGCATCCAGAGGATGTTTCCCAAAGTCGGTGAAGGGTTTAGAGGGGAAGTCGTGTGTCGAGTGGCTACAGTCACTTGATCTGTTTAGCCTGGAGGAGACGGAGGGGAAACCTCCTCACTGTTACTGCTTCCTCACAAGGGAAGGAGGAGGAGCAGGCGCTGAGCTCTTCTCTCTGGGGACCAACCACAGGACCCAAGAGAATGGCAGGAAGATGCGCCAAGGGAGGATTAGGATGGCCATTAGGAAAAGTTCTTCACTCAGAGGTCGGTGGAGCCCTGGAACAGCTCCCCAGGACAGGGAAACGGTGTCCCAGCCCACTTTAAAAGAAAGGGAGTTCTTTATCCCGGCCCCACGCCAGAGCAATTCAGAATCACTCAGAGCTAGAGGTGCTCACGGGATCTTTTACCAAGGAAGACGCACGGCCTTAAATCACTGGATACAAACGATCAAAGAGCCCCAGCGAGACAGAGCACAGGCTGGAAAAGCTGCAGCCATGAGAGTTACTGGAACAGCCCGTCACTGGCAACGCTTCCAACACTAACAATCTGCTTAACTGAGCCGCAAAACAGCACCCCGAGCCCTAACGCTTCCTGGAGTCAAACCCAAAATCAAACCAGCTACGAGAGACGAGAGATCATCACCACCTTAGGAGCTCCACAAGCAGCAGCACGTGTTTCTTTGTCCAGCGGGTCGAGCCTGACAATATTCAAGAAGCGTTCGGCCAAAGCTCTCAGGGAGGAGTTGGATTCAACGATCCTTGTGGGTCCCTTCAAACTCAGGACGTTCTATGATTCTACGCGTTAAGCCACTGATTGACCCAACGCAGGGGTAGGACTTTTCACTTTGTTGAATCTCAAGATGTTCACAGCCTTTTAATAAAACTTTTCTTAACGATCTCCCTGCATAATCTCACTCTGTCCTGTGTGTCCGTGAAGTGAAATGCGATGATCCAGCTCGTGGGGTCTGGCGTGGATGGGCTGGGTGCCAGCTGGTGGAGTCAAGCAGAGTGTGTAGGGACCCCTCGTTTTTTGTGTCAGGTATGGGTGTGGGTCCCAGAGCAGCTCCTGGAGCGAGTCGGGGTCTGTGTGTCCTGAAAACCACCTACTGCGTGGCCCCAGCCTGAGTGAGGCGAGCGAGAGGCTCTGTGAGTGTCTGCACCTTCCCCAGAGCTGCTGGGCATTGGAGCAGCAAACCTCAGTCTGTCCAGCTGGGCTCTAGGGGGCTGGGGTCCACACTGAGCTGTCAGGTGGCAGAGGGTCCGTGCTGACCCCTGGGGAGATGGGCGCGTGTGGGGTGCCTGTGGGAGAAACGCGTGAGGGCTGCTTGTTTGCAGGGAGCAGCAGGATAGAGCAGCCAGAGAACAGGGGACTCGTGGGGTGGGAGATCGGGCTGAGATCTGGGCAGGGGCACCCCCAGCAACCCTCTAGAACTCCCCAGGACCCCTATAGAGACCCCTCGGGACACTATAGAGCCCCCCAGGACTCCTCGGGTACCCTCATAGGATCCCCCAGGATTCCTCTACAGTCCCCCAGGACCTCTTGGGACAACAAGAACCCCTCTAGAGCCCCCCAGGACCCAGCTAGGACCCCCCTAGACCTCCTCTAGGGACCCCCAGGACACTTCTAGAGCCCCCAGAACCCCTCCAAAGCCCACTGCATCCCTATAGAGCATCTCAGGACCCCAATAGGGACATCCACGACCCGTCTAGAACCCCAGTATCCCCCTTGGGACAACCAGAACTCCTCTAGGACTCCCAAAACCCATCTAGAGACCCCCAGGACCCCTCTAGTGACACTCAGGGCTCCTTTACGGACCCCTAGAACCCCTCTAGGGCCCTTCAGGACCTGGTGAATCCCTCCAAGAACCTCCAAGTCCCATCGAGGCCAAATGCCGCGTCCTGCACTTGGGGCACAAAAACCCTGAGCAGCTCCAGACTAGGAGAAGTCTGGCTGGAAAACTCCTTGGAGGAGAGGGACCTGGGGGTGTTGGTTGAACAGGAGCAAGCAGTGGCCGAGGTGGCCAAGAAGGCCAATGGCATCACGGCTTGGATCAGAGACGTCGTGGCCAGCAGGGCCAGGGAGGCCAGGGACCTATTGGGGGGGGTCAATGTCTATGTGGGTCTGGGGATCGGGGGGCTCTGTGGGGCTTGGGGGAGGATGTGGGCTCTTTATGGGGCTGGGAGCTCCCTTTGTGGAGCTGGGGGAGCTGTTAGGTGTGACCCCAGACCCACACAGGCCCCCCCAAACCAACGTGGGGACCCTCAGACCTATGGGGGCGTCAGTATCTATGTGGGTCTAAGGGTCCCTATGGGGCTGGGGGGGATGGCTTTGTGGGTCTGCGGGGTGTCCCTGTGTGGGGCTGAGGTCCTGAGAGGTGCTCATATGGGGATGGGGGGCTTGGGGGGGGGGTTGGGAAGTGTGATCCCTTTGTCCCCTCGGGCCCCCCCAAGCCGTGTCGCTGGCAGGGAAAATCGAGATAAAGGTGGTAACGGCGAGTGAGGGGGACGAGGGCCAGTGGCCGAGCGAGGAGGAGACGAGGAGCCTGAGGGAGGTTTTCCTGAGCATCCTGGTGAGGGAAACTGAGGCACAGGGGGATGGGGGGTGGGGGGCGGCGCTGAGGGGTGGGGGAGCAAGGCAAGGGGCAAACGGGGGGGTGGGATGGGGAAACTGAGGCACAAGGGGGAAAAATTGGGGGTGGAGTCGGGGAAAATGTGTGTGGGTTGGGGAAGCTGAGGCCCGAGGGTAGTGCAGGGTGGGGAAACTGAGGCACAGGGGGAGTAAACTGGGGTTGGGGAGGAAACTGAGGCACGGGGGGACAAACTGGGGTTGGGGGGGAAACTGAGGAACCGAGGGGGCAAACGGGTGGCGGGGGAAACTGAGGCGTGGGGGAGCAAACTGGGGTTGGGGGAAAACTGAGGCACATGAAGGGAAAAGTGAGGTGTTGGGGGCGAAACTGAGTCATGTGGGGGAAAACTGAGGCACAGGGAGGCAAACTGTGGTGTAGGATGGGGGAAGCTGGAGTGTGAGGTGGGGAAACTGAGGCATAGAGGAGGCAAACCCTGAGCAGCTCCAGACTAGGAGAAGTCTGGCTGGAAACTGCCTGGAGGAGAAGGACCTGGAGATGTTGGTTGAACAGGAGCCAGCAGGGGCCCAGGTGGCCAAGAAGGCCAACGGCATCTTGGCTTGGATCAGACACGTCGTGGCCAACAGGGGCAGGGAGGTTCTTTTCCCTCTGGACTCAGCACTGGGGAGACCGCTCCTCGAATCCTGGGGTCAGTTGTGGTCCCCCCACCACAAGAAAGATGTTGAGGTTCTGGAGCGAGTCCAGAGAAGAGCAACAAAGCTGGTGAGGGGTCTGGAGAAGAAGAGGAGCAGCTGAGAGAGCTGGGGGTGTTTATCCTGGAGAAGAGGAGGTTGAGGGGAGACCTCATTGCTCTCTGCAACTGCCTGAGAGGAGGTTGTGGAGAGGAGGGAGCTGGGCTCTTCTCCCAAGGGACAGGGGACAGGACGAGAGGGAATGGCCTCAAGCTCCACCAGGGGAGGTTCAGGCTGGACATCAGGAAAATAATTTTCACAGAAAGCGTCATTGGGGCCTGGCAGAGGCTGCCCAGGGAGGGGTTGAGTCCCCTTCCCTGAGGGGTTTAAGAGATGGGTGGATGAGATGCTGAGGGACATGGGTTAGTGATTGATGGGAATGGTTGGACTTGATGATCCGGTGGGTCTCTTCCAACCTGGTCATTCTACGATTCTGTGATTCTAAGGAACGAGATGGGGAGAAAAGGGAAGGAAAAGGGGGTTACAGCTACCACCACACGTCCACAGCCGTCTGGCGTCTCTGGGTTCCTGGTCCAGAAGGCTCCACTGCCTCTGTCTTTCATCGAGGTGATCTCACAGTGGGGAAGATCTTCAGAATTCAGCTCCTTCAGAGCTGTCTTTTCGTCAATACACCTGCGACCGGCCTTTGCCTGTGGAGATGTGCCAATCTCCACCTAGCAGGCCACACAAGCCAAGAGAGGAGTGTCTGCAGGTCTCCTCCCCTTGTGCATGTGGCGGTGGTCGACCTGGGGTCTCCCGATGAAGGCCAGTAGTCATCCTCACTTTGAACTTGGGTTGAACTGTCCTTGGCACACGCTCTGTTGGATGTGGGTCTGTGGTAAGGCCCGTCATTAATTTTCCTCCTTGCTTCATGAGGGAGCAGGGAGGCTTGGAGACAGGTACAGAACATTTTTGAGATAAAGAGGTAGGTACGGGTACAAAGCATTCGTTCCCTGCCAGCTTTGGCCGTTCTCGTAAGGCCAGTCTCTGATTTATAGAGTTCAGAGGAAAATGTGGAGGCAGAAATGGATTTTTTGACCGACTCACAGGAAGCCACATTGTGATCCCTGCCTGCCAGGGACAGACCTGAGATCCACGTCGTGAGCCCGGCTGGGGAGGGGGGAGAAGAGCCTTCACAGAGGGACGACGCGTGGGGTTGGGGGGTGTGGGGGCAGCCCTGCAGGTGTGAAGCATTTAGTTGGTGTCGGTGTCGGTTGGGGCTGGTGTCGGTTGGGGCTCTGTGAGGCCTGAGGGGTACGACAGGGTGGTAGAGCGGTAGGACACGGCAGGATTGGGGTGAAGGAGCAGCCTGGGGGGTGAGGGGACAAAGGGTTAGGGGGTGAGGGGGCTGGAGAACAGGCCTTATGAAGAGCGGCTGAGAGAGCTGAGGGTGTTTATCCTGGAGAAGAGGAGGCTGAGGGGAGACCTCATTGCTCTCTGCAACTCCCTGAGAGGAGGTTGTGGAGAGGAGGGATCTGGGCTCTTCTCCCAAGGGACAGGGGACAGCATGAGAGGGAAAGGCCTCAAGCTCCACCAGGGGAGGTTCAGGCTGCATATTAGGAAAAAAATTTCACAGAAAGGGTCACTGGGCCCTGGCAGAGGCTGCCCAGGGAGGGGTTGAGTCCCCTTCCCTGAGGGGTTTAAGGGACGAGTGGACGAGGTGCTGAGGGACTTGGGTTAGCGATTGATGGGAATGGTTGGACTTGATGATCCGGTGGGTCTTTTCCAACCTGGTGATTCTATGATTCTATGAAAAGGGTGGGCAGTGACAGAGCCAGGGATGAGGGGATGATAGGGCCCAGGTAGGGGCAGTCTTGGGGGCGATGGAGCCAAGGGTGGGGCAGCCCTGGGCACCACATTGTGAGTCCAGCTGGGGTT
>JAUNZM010002439.1:0-30000 GCA_033459285.1 Clamator glandarius | reverse complement strand
CGTCATTGAGACCATCGTCATCGAGTGGTCCCACCAGGTGCGAGGCATCCTGAGCAAGGACTTGGAGCAGGTGCTGCTGGAGGAGCTGTACCCCCTGCCCAGGGCTGAGTTCGAGTTCTGGCACACTAGGGTGCTCACCCTGCAGTGCATCAATGACCAGGTACCACCTCTGCCCTGGGTGGCCAGTGGCCGTGTGTCCCTGGTGCTGAGCCCCTGGTGCTGAGCCTGCCACCTCTCCCCTGGCAGCTGCTCTCTCCGCGAGTGATGGAGATAGCTGAAATGCTGGAGAAGGCCAACAGCTGCTACTGGCCATCCCTCCAGAGCTTGTTCAGGGATGTCAGTGCCGGTAAATCCCCAGGCGATGTGATGGGCAGCTGCCTCTCACTCCTCCAATGAGGCTTCCCCATCTCCAACACGATTTCTTCCCTGATCCAGGCCTGGAGGAAGCCAAGGATGTCAGCCTCCACCTGCAGCAGCTTCGGACCCTGCTGGAAGAGATGGAGCAGGCAGATTACTCACGGGTAAGTCAGAGTTGGGAAAATAGCCAGGCACTGTGTGGCTTCCTTGTCTGGTAGAGGCAGCAGCTGAGCCCTAGAGGCTGTGTGTGGGTCTGGACCCAGCCCAGCTCTGCTCAATCCTCGTTAGCGCAGCCACAGCTCTGCATTAACCGAGCTCTGCTCCTGCAGCTGCAGCCCTACCTGGACAGGGTGCTGTGTGCCCTCTGCCTCCTCCGCGCTCACTGCCAGTACTACAGCTCACCTGCCCAGGTCATCGTGGTCCTGAAGAAGATCTGCAACCTCCTCATCCAGATGGTAAAGTCCCAGGGCTGGCGGCAGCTCCAGTGGGAAGGGGCAGGGCAGCACCAAGCCACCATCAGAACAGGCTGGAGCGCTGGGCTGAGACCAGTGGCATGAGGGTTAACGAGGCCAAATGCCGCGTCCTGCACTTGGGGCACAACAACCCTGAGCAGCTCCAGACTAGGAGAAGTCTGGCTGGAAAGCTGCCTGGAGGAGAAGGACCGGGGGGTGTTGGTTGAACAGGAGCCAGCAGGGGCCCAGGTGGCCAAGAAGGCCGATGGCATCTTGACTTGGATCAGAGACGGCGTGGCCAGCAGGGCCAGGGAGGTTCTTCTGCCTCTGGACTCAGCACTTGGGAGACTGCTCCTCGAATCCTGGGGTCAGTTGTGGTCCCCTCACCACAAGAAGGATGTTGAGGCTCTGGTGCGAGTGCAGAGAAGGGAACAAAGCTGGTGAGGGGGCTGGAGAAGAAGAGGAGCAGCTGAGAGAGCTGGGGGTGCTTATCCTGGAGAAGAGCAGGCTGAGGGGAGACCTCGTTGATCTCTGCAACTCCTTGAGAGGAGGTTGTGGAGCTGGGCTCTTCTCCCAAGGGACAGGGGACAGGATGAGAGGGAATGGCCTCAAGCTCTCCACCAGGGGAGGTTCAGGCTGGACATTAGGAAAAATGTTTCAGCGAAAGGGTCACTGGGTCCTGGCAGAGGCTGCCCAGGGAGGGAGTTGAGTCCCCTTCCCTGAGGGGCTTAAGGAAGGGCAGGACGAGTTGTTTGGGGGCATGTGTTAGTGATTGATGGGAATGGTTGGACTCGAAGATCCGATGGGTCTCTTCCAACCTGGTGATTCTATGATCACCCTAACCCCATGCTCCCCTCGGATGACAGTCTCTGCCTGCCTCTCTCTGTCCTAGACCCGCACCTTCCTCAACCCTGAGGAGGTGATGAGGGGACTGCAAGGAGAAACCAAAGAGATCTTAGGCGGAATCCGACTGAGCATTTCCACCATCGAGAATTTCTTCCAGTCCTACAGGACTTACTGCTCTGACCTGATTCCCACCTTGGTCCCGGTGGGTGAAGGGGATTGTGCGGGGTCTCCCCAAGCCACTACAACCCTGCTCTGCTTGCTGACGGCCCTTCTCCACTTCCAGGAGGAGCCGCAGCTCTGGCGACTCCCTCCCTTCCTTGTCTTCAGGAGAATGGACTCCTTCTTGCAGAGGCTGCGGGATATCGAGGTGACAGCACAGGGTTTAGGGGTACAGTGCTAGGACAACGTGGGCTGCCCTTACACTGATGGTGCAGTAACAAGCTGTGCTCTGGCCCCAGAGTGGGCTGGGGCACTGGTGCAGGCGAGGAGCAGAGGAGAGGTGGGAGCCCAGCAGCATCGTCCCCAGTGGGACACCCATGTCCCAGTGTCCCCGGGGCCAGCCTGGTGCCCCCAGCCAGGCTGCAAAGCCTCCTAAGGAAGGATGCTCCTCGGGGACGGTGACCTCACAGGATGCCACCAAGCATCTGTGCACCCACAGCGCCTGGGAACAGGGAGACAGGCTTTTCCACTAAGAGTAGCCAAGTGAGACGATGGTTTGTGCTCACCAGGAGCTGTACCAGACAGCTATTGAGTTTCTGAAGCTGGAGAAGGCAGAGCTGGAAGGAGTGAGAGGAAAAATCTTCCGGAGCCAGGTGTTTCACATCTTTGAGGAGGTCCCAGAACTCATCAAGACTTTTGTTGACTGCAAATATGATCCCTTAGATCCTGCAGAAGAGGTGAGTGAATGTTGGTGTAGAATGGTATGCATGTGCTAAATGAAAAATCATCGCTTGCCAGAAGACACTGGAAGAGTTGCATGGAAAATTGTCCCGTGGCTGCAGGAGGCAGCACTTGGGGGCGCGTCATGGGGCTCTGGTTTGTCTGGGTTCAGCAAATCCTTCTGGAAGGATTTGGGAGGGAAGCACAGGGTCTGTGCCGACTTCAATAATTTTGTTTTTCCTGATAGCAATGGAACAAAGACTTTGCAGCATTCCGGAAGAAGATTGAGGACGTGGACGTGAGGCTGGCCACCATCTTCTACCAGGGCTTTGAAGACTGCAACCGCCCGACGTCCACTGTGAAGGTCGGTGTGTCCCCAGCTCAGAGGGTCCTGTCCTTGGGCACGGTGCATCCTGCTAGGTGCAGCCCCACTGCCTGCAGCCCAGCACGCCACATCCGTGCTTGGGAGTGACCCTGGGGACATCACTGGGCTGGCCCGGTGATGCTGCGGAGAACAGAATCCAAGAGCTCTTTCTCCCACAGTCAGTGCACATGTTGTCCTCCCTGCTGGAACGACCTTTGATAAAGGCTGAGGTTTCTCCCTGTTACTCAGCCCTGCGGAGAATGTTCCGCGCTGAGCTGGAGAACGTGAAGGTGCTGTTTGAAGCCCAGACCGCTTCCCCACCATCACGTGGGGCAGGCCAAGTGATCAATAAAAACCTGCCACCGGTGGCCGGGAAGCTGGCATGGGCTCTGGAGCTGCAGCAGCAGCTGGAGAGACCTTACAGGGACCTGTTTGCCATCAGCCACCCGTACGTGCAGGTCACCCCATCCTGGGCTGGGTCTGGCCCCTCACGGATCCTCCTGTGCCTGCTGCTTCAGCTGCTCCTTTATTACAACCTTGACAGGGCGACGGCCAGTGCTGAAGCTAAACAAGTGTCCAGGGAGTATGAAGAAATGATGGGGCTGCTGCAAGGTTACAGCGAGAAGGTCTACGAGGAGTGGATGCACGGAGATGGCCAGGACTGTCACTTCAATCTGGAGCAGCCCTTGATTCTGAGAGAGCGCGTCTCTTCCCTTCTCAGAGTGAACTTCAGTAAAAAAGTAGGTGCTGGCAGGGGCCGCTGCCCTGGTGCAGAGGAACTCCCACCATCCCTCCAATGATCATAAATCTGACTTTCTCAAATAAAACTTTGCTTAACGATCTCCCTGTGTAATCTCTCTCTGTCCTGTGTGTCCATGAAGTGAAAGGACTATGATCCAGCTCCTAGGGTCTGGCATGGATGGACTGGGTGAGGTCTAGAGCCCCCCAAGACCCCTTTAGGGACTCTCAGGACCCCTCTAGGGATGCACAGAACTGCTCTAGAAGTCCCAGGAGCCCCTAGAGCCCCCCAGGACCCATCTAGGACCACCTGGACCCCTTTAGGGAACACTAGGGCCCCTCTAAGATCCCCTCAGGACCACTCTAGCTACCCCCCAGAACCCCTCCAGGTCCCCCCAGGATGCCTCTATGTCCTTCAGGACCCCTCGAGAGCCCCTCAGGACCCCTCTAGGACTCCTCAGGACCCATCTAGAGACCCACCAGGACCTCTCCATGACCCTCAGAACCACTCTACGGACCCCAAGGACACCTTAGAGCCCTCTAAGACCCCCATAGGGTCCCCCAGCATCCCTCTAGAGCCCCGCAGGATCCCTCTTGGGACAACCAGGACCCCTCTAGGACCCCAGGACCCCTGTAAAGCACCCAGGGCCCCGCTACGAGCCACAGGACCCCTATAGAGCCTCCCAAGATCCATTTAGTGACACCAAGGACCCCTCTAGGGATCACCACAACACCCCTAGGACCCCTTTACAGACCCCCAGCATGCCCCTAGACTCTCTGGGACGACACTAGGGCTCCCCAGGACCCCCTGAATCCTTCTAAGAGCAGGAGCCGCTTGTGGAAGAGAATCTTTAACCCCCCCCTGCAGTACCGCGATGCGGCCACGCGGCGGCAGCACTGAGCTGGGGGGTCGCTAATTTCCCATTTTTATCCCCAAATTGGTCCTGGGGAGCAGCCTGGAGCTCCCTAAAGGGGCTCTGCTCAGCACTAGAGGGGTCCTGGGGTAACTGGGTGGTGGTTCTAGGAGGCCCTAGAGGGGGGCTGGAGAGATCCAAGAGTCTGTATAGGGGTCCTGGGAGTCCTAGAATGGTACTGGGTGGAGGGGGACAGAGAGGGGTCCTGGGGTCCCTAGAGGGATTCTAGGTGATCCTAGAGGGCCTCGGTGGGGGGGTCCTAGAGGTGTCCTGGGGTCCCTATAGAGATTCTTGGCTCCCTAGAGGGTTTCTAGGGGATCCTAGAGGGGCTCCTGGGGGTTCTGGGCTTCCCCATAAGGTTACTGGGGTCCGTCAAAGGGTTCTGGTGGTCCTATGGGGGCTGGGGACTCCCTAGAGGCATCCCGGGGTCCCTAGAGGGGTCCTGTGGGTCCTAGATGCATTCTCGGTAATTCCAAAGGGGTCCTGGACTTCCCTAAAGGGGGTCTGTTGACCTCTACAGGGGTGCTAGGATCCCTTGAGGGATTCGATGGGATCCAGAGGGGTTCTGAAGTCCCTATAGGGGTCCTGGGGTCCCTATAGGGGTCCGGGGGATCACAGAATGGCCCAGGGGGGCACAGAGGGGTTCTGGGGATCCTAGAAGGTTCCTGTGGGGCTCCAGAATGGTTCTGGCAGTCTGGGGTGTCTTAGAGGGGTCCTGAGCTTCCCTGTAGGGGTCCTGGGGTCTCAAGAGGGTTACTGGGGGACCTGGGGGTCCCTAGAGGGGTTCTGAGGGGTCCTAGAGGATGGACTGTGTGAGGTCTAGAGCCCCCCCAGACCCCTTTAGGGACTCTCAGGACCACTCTAGGAGCCCCAGCAGCCCCTAGAGCCCCCCAAGACCCATCTAGGACTCCCAGGACCCCATTAGGTAACATAAGGGCCCCTCTAAGACCCCTCAGGAACTTCCTAGGGACATCTAGGAACCCTCTAGGTACCCCCAGGATGCCTCTATGTCCCTCAGAACCCCCCTTGAATCCCCCCGGACCCCTCTAGGACTCCCCACAACCCCTTCAGGAATCTCCCAGGACTCCTCTAGGGACCCATAGGACCTCTATAGAGCCCTTTTGGACCCCAATAGGGTCCCCCAGGATCTGTCTAGAGCTCTGCAGGACCCTTCTTGGGACAACCAGGACCCCTCTAGATCCACCAGGACCCCTCTAAGACCCACAGAACCCCTCTAGGACCCCCGAGGATCCCTCTAAGACCCCCAAGAACCCCTCTAGGGTCCTGAAGAACTTCTCTAGGAATCCACAGAACCCCTACAGAATCCCCAAAACCCCTCTAGGACTCCCCAGGACCCCCCTAGGGTTCCCCCCTGGGGCAATTGGGGTGGGAAATAGTGAGCAGGAGCCGCTTGTGGAAGAGAATCTTTAACCCCCCCCTGCAGTACCGCGATGCGGCCACACGGCGGCAGCACTGAGCTGGGGGGGGGTCGCTTATTTCCCATTTTTATCCCCAAATTGGTCCTGGGGAGCGGCCTGGAGCTCCCTAAAGGGGCTCTGCTCAGCACTAGAGGGGTCCTGGGGTAACTGGGTGGTGGTTCTAGGAGGCCCTAGAGGGGGGCTGGAGAGATCCAAGAGTCTGTATAGGGGTCCTGGGAGTCCTAGAATGGTACTGGGTGAAGGGGGAAAGAGAGGGGTCCTGGGGTCCCTAGAGGGATTCTAGGTGATCCTAGAGGGCCTCGGTGGGGGGGTCCTAGAGGTGTCCTGGGGTCCCTATAGAGATTCTTGGCTCCCTAGAGGGTTTCTAGGGGATCCTAGAGGGGCTCCTGGGGGTTCTGGGCTTCCCCATAAGGTTACTGGGGTCCGTCAAAGGGTTCTGGTGGTCCTATCGGGGCTGGGGACTCCCTAGAGGCATCCCGGGGTCCCTAGAGGGGTCCTGTGGGTCCTAGATGCATTCTCGGGAATTCCAAAGGGGTCCTGGACTTCCCTAAAGGGGGTCTGTTGACCTCTACATGGGTGCTAGGATCCCTTGAGGGATTCGATGGGATCCAGAGGGGTTCTGAAGTCCTGAAGCACTGAGCTGGGGGGGTCGCTAATTTCCCTTTTTTATCCCCAAATTGGTCCGGGGGAGCTCGAGAGGCGGCCTGGAGCTCCCTAAAGGGGCTCTGCTGAGCCCTAGAGGGGTCCTGGTGTCCCTATAGGGATTCTGGGGTCCTTAGAGGGGTGCGGGGTGGGCTCCAGAAGGCTTCTGGGGTTCCTAGAGGGATTCTAGGGGGTCCTAGAGGGGTTCGGGGGGGTTCCAGAAGAATTCTGGAGGCCCCAGAGGGATCCTGAGCTTCCCTGGACCCTTTTACAGACCCCCAAGATGTTCCTAGACCCTCCAGGATGACTCTAGGGCTCTCCAGGAGCCCCTGAACTCCTGTAAGATCCCACAAGACCCCTCTAGAACCACCCAGCAGCCCCCTAAGAGCCCCCAAAAGCCCTCTAGGACCCCCAGAAGCCATCGAAGGACCCCTAAGGTCCCTCTAGAGACCCATAGGACTCCTCCCAGAACCCCCAAGTCCCCTCTAGATGCCCACAGGACCCCTCTAGTGACCCTTAGAACCCCTTTACAGACACCCAAGACCCTCCTAAGACCCCCCCAGGACCCAATGGAACTTCTTTAGGCACCCCCAGAACCCCTCTAGACTCTCCAGGACCCTGCATCCTCGTGAAACTGGGGATTCGCGCAAACCTTGCACTCCAGGGAGTGGGGGTGCACAGTGTTTGGGGGGGTCATAAAGGGCTTGGGGTGCTACAGCCCCAGGGGGAGGGGGAGAGTTAAGGATTTGGGGGGGGGACACAGCCCTTGGGGGGGGCGGTAAAAGGCTGGGGAGGGGCAAAGCACGGGGGGGCGGTGCTAAAGTGCTTGGGGGAGGGTACAAGCACCATGGGGGGTGCACAACTGTTGAGGTGAGTTCAAGCCTTGGGGTGAGGGGGAAGCCTTTAAGGGGGGCCAACTACTTGGAGGGAGGAGGGCCAGGACACCCCCCCCACTCTATGGCTGATCAGCCACCCCCCCGCCACTGTGCCCCCACCAGGGCAACCTCAGGGAGGGAGGGGCGGGCTGTGTCACCTCCCAAACTGGTGGATACTGGTTTTTTATACTGGGAAGGGGAGGGGCAGACCCCCCCCACAATACCCCATGCAAATAAAGGCCCTATAGAGACTGTGGATCCGGCTCCTGCCCCCCCACCTTCATATCACACCCCCCACTGTGGGGCAGAGACCCCCTTGTTCCCTTGTTCCCCCCCCTCCTCCACATTGTTGGGGACACAGAGGGGAAAATAGGGGGAACGGGGGGGGACACACAGGAGGGACATGGGGTGACCTCATTTTATTGATAAAGGGGAGGCATAAACAGCTCCAGTGGCAATAACAGGGCCCCCCACTCGGCACCCCAAAATCACAAGATCCCTCCCCAACCCCTGGTATGAATGAGCCTGTGCTCAGCGCTGCCCCCCACCCACCATGGGGGACAATGGACTCCCCCCCAGAATAGTCCAGGAGGCCCCCAAGAAGGGGGTAAAGCCCTGGGGTGGGGGCACAAGTCAGAGTCCCAGGGTTGATAGGGAGGGCAGAAGTTGAGGTCCCTGGGAGGAGGGCACAGAATTGGGGGCCCCTAAGGAGGGGGAGGCACAAGTCGGGGTCCCCAGGTTTTGGGGGGGCACAAGTTGGGAGCCCTGGGGGTAAAGGGCACGAGTCAGGGTCCCAGCGGTTGGGGGGGGCACAAGCTGGGGTCCCCAATTTGTGGGGGGCCCAAATCGAGGTCCCCAGTTTGGGTGAGGGAGGGCACAAGTCAGGATCCCCAGATTGGGGGAAGCACCAGTCAGAGTCCTAGGGGTTTGTGGGGGGCAGTAGTTGGGGTCCCAGAGTTTAGGGGGGGCACATCTCGGGGTCCCCAGGGCTTGGGGAAGGTAGGCAGAAGTTGGGGTCCCTGGGTTTGAGGGAGGGCATGGGGGTTCACCAGTCTAGGTCCCAGGTTTCGAGAGGGGTCAGCAGTCAGTGTCCCAGATTTGGGGGGACACAAGTAGGGCCCTTGAGTTTTGGGGGAGGGTCACAAGTCGGGGTCTTCAGAGTCATGGGGGGGGGCTCCTGGTGGCCCCCCCAGACAAAGCGATAGTTCTCCTCCAGCGCCTGCTACTGCCATCGCTCCTTCTGCGCCTCCTCTGTGCCCTGTACCTGGGGAGGGACATGCACGTCACAACCCTGACACCCCCGGGTGTCACAACCCCACAGCATCCCCTGACTCACTGCCCCCCCCGCCCCGTGGGTAAGTTTCCCCCCAACACCCTCCAGTTTGCCTGTGTGCCTCAGTTTCCACATGTCTCTGTTCACCTCCCCGTCCCTCAGTTTCCCCACCCCACGCAAACCCCAGTCTGCCCTCCCGTGCCTCAATTTCCCCACCTCAGCCCAGTTTATCTTCCCAGTGCCTTAGTTTCCCCACCATCCACTCCAGTTTGCCCCCCCATGCCTCAGTTTCCCCACCTCCCACTGCCCCCTGTGCCTCAGTTTCCCCCAACTCCAGTTTGCCCCCCGTGCCTCAGTTTCCCCCCAATCCCAGGTTACTCCCCCCCGTGCCTCAGTTTCCCCACCCTGCAGTGCCCCCTGTGCCTCAGCTTCCCCACCCCACACACATTTTCCCCGACTCCACCCCCAATTTTTCCCCCTTCTGCCTCAGTTTCCCCATCCCACTCCCCCCGTTTGCCCCTTCCTTTGCCCCCCCACCCCTCAGCGCCCCCACCCCCGTGCCTCAGTTTCCCTCACCAGGATGCTCAGGAAAACCTCCCTCAGGCTCCTCCTCCCCTCCTCGCTCGCCACTGGCCCTCGTCCCCCTCACTCGCCGTCACCACCTTGATCTCGATTTTCCCTGCCAGCGACACGGATTGAGGGGCCCCCAAGGGGACAAAGGGATCACACTCCACCCCCCCCCCTCCAATTTGTGTCCCTCCTCACAGACTCACACAGACCCTGAACCCCCCTGGCTCCACATAGACACTGACTCCCCCATAGGTCTAGGGGCCCCCATGTGGGTCTGGCGGTCTCACCTGAGCCCCTCCCCAGGACCTCAGCCCCACACAGGGACTCTACCCCAGACCCACAAAGTCATCGTTCCACCCTTCCCCAGCCACATAGGGACCCCCCAGAGCCCGTCAACCCCCAGACCCACACAGACACTGACCCCCATCGGTCTGGGCAGCCTCTGCCACTGCCCAGTGACCCTTTCTGTGAAAAATTTTTTCCTCATGTTCAGCCTGAACCTCCCCTGGTGGAGCCTGAGGCCATTCCATCTCGTCCTGTCCCCTGTCCCTTGGGAGAAGAGCCCAGCTCCCTCCTCTCCACAACCTCCTCTCAGGGAGTTACAGAGAGCAATGAGGTCTCCCCTCAGCCTCCTCTTCTCCAGGATAAACACCCCCAGCTCTCTCAGCTGCTCCTCTTCTTCTCCAGCCCCCTCACCAGCTTTGTTGCTCTTCTCTGGACTCGCTCCAGAGCCTCAACATCCTTCTTGTGCTGAGGGGACCACAACTGACCCCAGGATTCGAGGAGCGGTCTCCCCAGTGCTGAATCCAGAGGCAGAAGAACCTCCCTCGCCCTGCTGGCCACGCCGTCTCTGATCCAAGCCGAGATGCCGTTGGCCTTCTTGGCCACCTGGGCCCCTGCTGGCTCCTGTTCAACCAACACCCCCAGTTCCTTCTCCTCCAGGCAGCTTCCAGCCAGACTTCTCCTAGTCCGGAGCTGCTCAGGGTTGTTGTGCCCCAAGTGCAGGACGCGGCATTTGGCCTCGTTAACCCTCCTGCCCCTGTGCAGCCGCAGGCTCTGGCACTGCATCGACCAGCCTGCAGGTCCCTGTGGGTGGGCAGCCACCCCCTGCCCAGTCGAGCTTGGTGCCAGCCCTACTGCACACCAGGTAGGTGGCACGCAGGATGCAGGACCAGGAGCCGTCCCACCCCAGCACAGCTTCCCCCTGCCCTGCAGCGAGGTTCCCAGGGCACCTTCCTGGCCAGGTGGGAAAATGAGAGGAGCTGGTGAGGCCACAGGGCATGCAAACACCTCCCAGTTCTGCCAGAAATTAGAGGCTTTGGAAGGGAACAGGTGGAAACTCAGTCCAGGGCCATGCTGTCCACAGCCCTGCCAGCTTCTTCCATGGTGGCATCTCTGCGGCACCAGGTACAAAAACCTTGCGGCTGGGAGAAGCAAGAACCCAATTGCAAAGCTGGAGCATGAGGCAGGCACTGGTGGTGGGAGACGGTGGGTCCTGGTCATCCTCAGCCACACAGAGACAACAGGAGGCTGAGGCTAAGCACAGTCGCGTGTTTATTTGCTGCAGGTCCTCTGCACTGGTTTACAAGGCCATGGGAAAAAACCATAAAATCTTGGAGCAGCAATCCATATGTGTATGTGTGTGTGTTTGAAGATATCAGTAGGAGTGACCTGAGCAGCTGAGAGAGCTGGGGGGGTTTAGCCTGGAGAAGAGGAGGCTGAGGGGAGACCTCATTGCTCTCTGCAACTCCCTGAGAGGAGGTTGTGGAGAGGAGGGAGCTGGGCTCTTCTCCCAAGGGACAGGGGACAGGGCGAGAGGGAATGGCCTCAAGCTCCACCAGGGGAGGTTCAAGCTGGACATTAGCAAAAAAAATATCAGCAAAAGGGTCACTGGGCAGTGGCAGAGGCTGCCCAGGGAGGGGGTTGAGTCCCCTTCCCTGAGGGGTTTAAGGGACGGGTGGACGAGGTGCTGAGGGACATGGGTTAGTGATTGATGCGAATGGTTGGACTCAATGCGATGGATCCTTTCCAACCTGGTGATTCTATGATTCTATGATTTCATTGCACAGAATCATCATGCCCTAAAAAGGTCTCACCAAGCTTTGCTCCATCAAGGGAGGCCCTGGCAGAGCAGAATGCTCTCCTGGTTTCTCCCAGGCTTGCAGTCCCACCACAGCTTCTCTCCTGTAGAGCAGGCAATGTGGGGCCACAATAGCTGAGAGAGTGAACGGAGCAAAACAAGGTCTTCTCTCCCCAGGCTTCCCATTACAGTTGTCCTGACACCAAAACAGGAAGGAGCGTGGCCAGCAAGTCAAAGAGTAATTCTGCCCCTCTGTTCCTCTCTTGTGAGACCTCATCTGGGGTATTGGGTCCAGTTCTGGAATCCTCAACATAGGAAGCAGATGGAGCTGTTGGAAGTGATGAGACACAGGAACAGGTTGCCCAGGGAGGTGGTGGCTGCCCCATCCCTGGAGGGGCTTAGAGCCCCTGATCCAGTGGAACTGGATGACCTTTAAGGTCCCTTCCAACCCAAACTATTCTATGAATCTACAATAATCTTCCTTATGAGAGCTGTTCTGAGGGGAAAAAACACCTTCTGGTTGCACTCAAATATCATAAAAGCTCTCAGTTCCTGAAACCACTGTTAGCGTTTAATAATTACTCCTCCTTTTTCATAGAAGAATGGTTGGACTCGATGATGCGGTGGGTCTCTTCCAACCTGGTGATTCTATGATTCTAGGATAGAACCATTTGTATGCTGAGGAAAATAGGTACCACTTAGCTAAAAGGCAGAGCTTCTTTTTATATTGTTCCTTCAAGTACTTGTAGAATTCACTGAAGTATCTTAGCTGGGTGGCGTCTGATCGCGGCTGGCTGCTCACAGCAGGGTTTGCTCTGACTGGAAAGCTGCTCTCTGTGTATCTGGCTGTAGTGTAATAGAGATGAGGGCTTTCTTTTCAGATGTAGGATTTTCCTCTGAGAAGCTAAAATATTCCCAGGAACAATTTTTCATGTTAGGAGATATTGTAGCAAGATGATGTATTTTAACCCTTCTGTCTAGCAACGCTGGAATGGGGCAACGAGCTGACGTAGCACTTTCTGACATTTGTGTGTCTCTGCATTGCAGGATCCAACCAATCCCGAGTGTCTTTGTGGATCTGCATAGAATTGGTGAGACAGGGAACAACTGCTGTCAGCTAAGGAGAAAGAAAGGTGCTCAGAAGCACCTATTTAAAAACTGCTTTGAGTGCCTATTGAATGTTCCACCACTAATTGAATAAATTATTTACAATAGTGAAAATAAACAGGGAATCTCTGCGTGTCTGTGTAAGAGTAAACATAAAGAATGTATTTAATCGCCGTGGAATTATATGCCATCAGAGCCGCATTCACAGCCCCACGCTGGAGGCAGCAGGGATTTGTTGATTGACAGTGACTGACCATGAGCCAGCAGGGGCCCAGGTGGCCAAGGAGGTCAATGGCCTGTTTGATCAGACACGGCGTGGCCAGCAGGGCCAGGGAGGTTCTTCTCCCTCTGGAGCAGCAATCTGTATGTATGTGTGTGTATTTGACGATATCAGTAGGAGTGACCTGAGCTCTAGAATAAGGGGTGAAGGTTCAGGTTTGAGCTAAAGCAGAATCAATTTTCTAACTTTTTAGCTCAGCCTCCTCTAAGGAGCATCCTTTTCTGAAAGTTATCCACATGGTTTTTCAGACAGCCTGTCTCTAGAAGGGATAACACTTGGAGCTGACGACTCTCACCAAAGTCACAAGGCATTGCAATGCAGAAAGGCCATTCTTCACGTTTATTTGCTATGGAAAACAAGGTTGCATGCAGGAGTTGGAGCCCTCCACCCACAGCACGCTGGGAACCGGCGCTGTTCACTCCATGGCTTGCTGGGAACTGGTGTCCTTCACCCCTCAGCATTCTTGGAGCTGGAGATGTTCACCCAACCAAAAGCTGGGATCAGGTGTCTCTCCCCCCACGGCACGCTGAGAGATGGACTCCATCACCTGCAGATGCAGAGAGCTTGAGCTCCTCACCCCAAAGCACGGTGGGAGCTGGAGTCCCTCACCCCAAAGCACTGTGGGAGCTGGAGTCCCTCACCCCAAAGCACTGTGGGAGCTGGAGTCCCTCACCCCAAAGCACTGTGGGAGCTGGAGTCCCTCACCCCAAAGCACTGTGGGAGCTGGAGTCCCTCACCCCAAATCACAGTGGGTACTGGAGTCCCTCACCCCAAAGCACGGTGGGAGCTGGAGTCCCTCACCCCTAAGCACGGTGGGAGCTGGAGTCCCTCACCCCAAAGCACGGTGGGAGCTGGAGTCCCTCACCCCATGTCCTCATTGATGGGACATGGCTGAGTGGTTTGTTCTTTTACCTTGGCCCCCAAAAATGTTGCATTTGCTTCTACCTGGAGATCTGTCGGTCTCCGAGTTCCTGCACAGATATCGACCAACCTCCGTCTTCAGCATCACAGGTCAGGGGGTCACACGAACACTATTCATGTCGGGGCTGGGCCCTGATACTTTAATTACTGTACTTAGTCCTTCAATTACTGTACTTATTCCCTTGTCTTATGATCAGACACATTGCCTTTAAAACTTGCTTTTCGTAGAATCATAGAATCCCCAGGTTGGAAAAGACCCACCGGATCATCGAGCCCAACCATTCCTATCAAAATTTTCTTGAATTGTTATTAATCACTACTAATCATTTATTGCTTTTCTTGCTACAGGGATCCGTGTGGGATGCAGGGGCTTGTGGACCAATGACACGCTGGCCACTGGCCGTGGCCTCTGTGATGTCACCCCCTGTGATGCTGCCCTGTGTCCTAGGAGACCGCTCAGCTGTCCAGGGCAAAGCACCCTCTGGATTCACTCTCCAGGAGGACCTGGAGGAGGCAGGTGGTCTCTCCACTGGGAGCTGCCTGCGCCTTTCTCAGTGCGTGATAAACGCCTTTTGGCTGCCATTTGGGTTTTGCAGAGCCCCGTACCAGTTCTGCTGGAAGGGAAAATCTGTCTGCGTGAAGGGTAAGTCAGCTCTGCCCGTGTCTGCTTCTGGGCAGTGATTGCTTGGAGTGTTGGTCCATGAGGAGCTCGACGTGAGCCAGCAAAGTGCCCTCGCAGCCCACAAAGACAATCGTATCCTGGCCTGCATCATAAGAAGTGTGGCCAGCAGGTCAAAGAAAGTGATTCTGCCCCTCTGATCCTTTCTGGTGGGACCTCAGCTGGGGTATTGGGTCCAGTTCTGGAATCTTCAATGTAAGAAGGAGATGGAGGTGTTGGAACAGGCCCAGAAGAGGCTATAGGGATGATCCGAGCGCTGGAGAATCTCCCATACGAGGACAGGCTGAGAGAGTTGGGGTTGTTCAGCCTGGAGAAGAGGAGGCTCCAAGGAGACCTTATAGAGACCTTCCAGTACCTGAAAGGGGCTCCAGGAAAGCTGCCTGCAGGGTTTTGACGAGGCATCCTGGCCTGGCTGCTGATGCTCCTTCTTGTGATCGTTTGACCAAAATTTCTGTTTCTCCTTCTAGGGAACAGACAGGGGTCTGCAAAATGAATTTCCACTTCCATGACGTTGTGCTCGATGCCATCCCTGCATCGCTGGGGCTTCTCCGCCTCTGCTGGCTCTACTCCCGTAGAAAGAAGCAGGCAAAGAGTGCTGGAGAACTTAGAGCAATAGGCCCTAAAGAAGAGAAGCTTGCCCCGAAAAACGAGGAGCTGCAGAGGACGTGGGAAGATCTCAGAAAGGATCAGGAGGAGCTGCGGCTGCAGAAG
Source organism: Clamator glandarius (assembly GCA_033459285.1). NCBI lineage: Eukaryota > Metazoa > Chordata > Aves > Cuculiformes > Cuculidae > Clamator > Clamator glandarius. Next base: position 14,873 of record JAUNZM010002439.1, on the reverse strand, counting down.
GTCTCCTTCCAGACTGATCTGGAGAGACTTGGTAGAGATCGGGAGGAAATGGAGATGGAGAAGGCTCGACTGAGGCTGGACAAGGACCAGTTAGAATCGGATCAAGAGGAGCTGTGGCTGAATAAGCTCAGGCTCCAGAGAGATCTGGAGAGCCTTCATACGGCCCAGGAGCAACTGAGGAGGGAGAAGGAGCAATTGGAGGCTGACAAGGAGCAATTCCATGGTGACAAGGAGCAATTCAAGATTGACAAGGAGCAATTCCAGACTGACAAAGAGCAATTCAGCGATGACAAACAGCAATCTGAGGCTGACAAACAGCAATTGGAGGCTGAAAAGGAGCAATTGAAGAGGGAGAAGGAGCAATTGGAGGCTGACAAGGAGCAATTCCATGGTGACAAGCAGCGATTCAAGATTGACAAGGATCAATTCCAGGCTGACAAAGAGCAATTCAGGGTTGACAAACAGCAATCGGAGGCTGACAAACAGCAATTGGAGGCTGAGAAGGATCAATTTGAGGCTGACAAGGATCAATTTGAGGTTGACCAGGCTGAATTTGAGGTGGAAAAGGTGAAATTCAAGATTGACAAGGATCAATTCGTGGTTGACAAACAGCAATTGGAGGCTGAGAAGGATCAATTTGAGGCTGACAAGGATCAATTTGAGGTTGACCAGGCTGAATTTGAGGTTGAAAAGGTGAAATTCAAGATTGACAAGGATCAATTCGTGGTTGACAAGGATCAATTGGAAGCTGACAAGTATCAATTCAAGGTTGACAAGGATCAATTGGAGGCTGACAAGTATCAATTCAAGGTTGGCAAGGAGCGATTTGAGGCTGAAAAGAAGCGATTTGAGGCTGAAAAGGAGCGATTTGAGGCTGAAAAGGAGCGATTTGAGGTTGAGAAGGAGCGATTGAAGAATGCCAACTCCTGCCTGCCCCAGGAAAACGCTCAGCTCTGTAAGCAGATGGGCTTGATAGAAGCGCTTCAGGGTGAGAATGCTGACCTGAAATTGAAACTCACACATGCGGCAGAGATGCTGGATGTGGTAGAGAACAAACTCAAAGTCATGAAACAAGTGTCAGAAAGGAGTTACGAGCCGGAGAAGGATCCCGAGGAGATAAAGTCCACGCTCGAGCAGAAGAGTGGGGTCATTTAAGATCACCCAGTTCCAAATCCCCTGCGATGGGCAGGGACACCTCCTACAAGACCGAGCTGCTCACCTCATCGTGAAGAACTTCTTCCTAATGGCAAATCTAAATCTTTCCCCTTCCAATTTAGAGCCATTCTGCCTCAGATGAGCAATCCAAAGGGATTTCTGAGCCTTGGGAAGGCTGGTGAAAGGCTCAGGTGCACAGGTCGTGTTTCCTTCTATCCTTCCAGTAGCAGAGAAGCATGCTGAGGGGATCATGCAGCCCCAGAGGGTCAAAACGTGGCTCCAAGGCTGCTGTAATCAGCAGAACTTTGGGGGGTTTTGACCCCGGGATAGTCTATTCATCATCAGCCAGAAACTGGAAGCCTTGGCCCCATCCCAGACATAAAACATTATGGCCGTAAGTGAAAGCTGGTGGGATGAGTCCCGTGGCTGGTGTGCCAGGTGGGTGGTTCCAGGCTCTTCAGGAGCGACAGACGAGGCAGGTTGGTGGCATTGTATGAAGCAGGAGGGCTGCAATGCATGGAGCTTGCAGGTGGCAACGGCAGAGCTGAGAGCCTCCAGGTGAGGATTAAGAGGCAGACAATTAAAACAGATGTCATCGTGGGTGTCTCCTCCAGGCCACCCAACCAGGTCAATGACACTGGCCAGTTCTCCTTTAAGGAGCTGAGGGATGTCTCCAAGCCGTCTGCCCTGGTCCTCATGGGAGGCTTCAATTTGCCCCAAATCAGCGCTGGGAGTCCCACCCGGCTGGGACAAAGAGGCCCAGGAGATTCCTAAACCCTCAGGCTGAGAAGTTCATGGCACAAGTACTGAGGGAAGCGACCAGGAAAGGGGCCTTCCTGGATTTGTTGGTTGTTAACAGAGAGGAATCCTGTGGGTGCAGTGGCGATGGGAGCTGCCGGGGCTACAGCCACCCTGAAGCAGCCAAGTCTAACATCTCTGGTACTAGGAGGAAAACGGGGAGCAAGCCAAGGGTCCTGATGGGATTCATCCACTTAAAGAGCTGGCTCAGGTCATGGGCAAGGGCTCTCAATGCTTTTCCATCGTTTTTCAAACTCTGGAGAGGTGCCGGTTGACTGGAAGCTGGTAAACTTTGTCCCAGTCTTTGAGAAGGGCAGGAGGGGTGACCCCGGTTTCTCCAGGTCTGCCAGTGTCCCCTCAGGGCCTGGTGAGATGACGGAGAAGATTTCCCCGGACAAATGGGAAAATAGTGCCTTGGGGTGCATCCAGCACTGCATCGCCAGTCGGGTGAGTGAGGGGGTTGTCCTGCTCTGCTCCTCACTGGTGCTGCCCCACCTTGAGAACTGGGCACCACTTATGGTGCCAACGGATCTAAAGCTGCTGGAGAGCATCCAGAGGATGTTTCCCAAAGTCGGTGAAGGGTTTAGAGGGGAAGTCGTGTGTCGAGTGGCTACAGTCACTTGATCTGTTTAGCCTGGAGGAGACGGAGGGGAAACCTCCTCACTGTTACTGCTTCCTCACAAAGGAAGGAGGAGGAGCAGGCGCTGAGCTCTTCTCTCTGGGGACCAACCACAGGACCCAAGAGAATGGCAGGAAGATGCACCAAGGGAGGATTAGGATGGCCATTAGGAAAAGTTCTTCACTCAGAGGTCGGTGGAGCCCTGGAACAGCTCCCCAGGACAGGGAAACGGTGTCCCAGCCCACTTTAAAAGAAAGGGAGTTCTTTATCCCGGCCCCACGCCAGAGCAATTCAGAATCACTCAGAGCTAGAGGTGCTCACGGGATCTTTTACCAAGGAAGACGCACGGCCTTAAATCACTGGATACAAACGATCAAAGAGCCCCAGCGAGACAGAGCACAGGCTGGAAAAGCTGCAGCCATGAGAGTTACTGGAACAGCCCGTCACTGGCAACGCTTCCAACACTAACAATCTGCTTAACTGAGCTGCAAAACAGCACCCCGAGCCCTAACGCTTCCTGGAGTCAAACCCAAAATCAAACCAGCTACGAGAGACAAGAGATCATCACCACCTTAGGAGCTCCACAAGCAGCAGCACGTGTTTCTTTGTCCAGCGGGTCGAGCCTGACAATATTCAAGAAGCGTTCGGCCAAAGCTCTCAGGGAGGAGTTGGATTCAACGATCCTTGTGGGTCCCTTCAAACTCAGGACGTTCTATGATTCTACGCGTTAAGCCACTGATTGACCCAACGCAGGGGTAGGACTTTTCACTTTGTTGAATCTCAAGATGTTCACAGCCTTTTAATAAAACTTTTCTTAACGATCTCCCTGCATAATCTCACTCTGTCCTGTGTGTCCGTGAAGTGAAATGCGATGATCCAGCTCGTGGGGTCTGGCGTGGATGGGCTGGGTGCCAGCTGGTGGAGTCAAGCAGAGTGTGTAGGGACCCCTCGGTTTTTGTGTCAGGTATGGGTGTGGGTCCCAGAGCAGCTCCTGGAGCGAGTCGGGGTCTGTGTGTCCTGAAAACCACCTACTGCGTGGCCCCAGCCTGAGTGAGGCGAGCGAGAGGCTCTGTGAGTGTCTGCACCTTCCCCAGAGCTGCTGGGCATGGGCGCAGCAAACCTCAGTCTGTCCAGCTGGGCTCTAGGGGGCTGGGGTCCGCGCTGAGGTGTCAGGCGGCAGAGGGTCCGTGCTGACCCCTGGGGAGATGGGCGCGTGTGGGGTGCCTGTGGGAGAAACGTGTGAGGGCTGCTTGTTTGCAGGGAGCAGCAGGATAGAGCAGCCAGCGAGCAGGGGACCCGTGGGGTGGGAGATCGGGCTGAGATCTGGGCAGGGGCACCCCCAGCAACCCTCTAGAACTCCCCAGGATCCCTATAGAGACCCCTCGGGACAATATAGAGCCCCCCAGGACTCCTCGGGTACCCTCATAGGATCCCCCAGGATTCCTCTACAGTCCCCCAGGACCTCTTGGGACAACAAGAACCCCTCTAGAGCCCCCCAGGACCCAGCTAGGACCCCCCTAGACCTCCTCTTGGGACCCCCAGGACACTTCTAGAGCCCCCAGAACTCCTCCAAAGCCCACTGCATCCCTATAGAGCATCTCAGGACCCCAATAGGGACATCCACGACCCGTCTAGAACCCCAGTATCCCCCTTGGGACAACCAGAACTCCTCTAGGACTCCCAGGACCCATCTAGAGACCCCCAGGACACCACTAGTGGCAATCAGGGCTCCTTTACAGACACCTAGAACCCCTCTAGGGCCCTTCAGGATCTGGTGAATCCCTCCAAGAACCTCCAAGTCCCATCGAGGCCAAATGCCGCGTCCTGCACTTGGGGCACAACAACCCTGAGCAGCTCCAGACTAGGAGAAGTCTGGCTGGAAGCTTCCTGGAGGAGAGGGACCTGGGGGTGTTGGTTGAACAGGAGCCAGCAGGGGCCCAGGTGGCCAAGAAGGCCAATGGCATCACTGCTTGGATCAGAGACGGCGTGGCCAGCAGGGCCAGGGAGGTTCTTCTGCCTCTGGACTCAGCACCGAGGACACCGCTCCTCGAATCCTGGGGTCAGTTGTGGTCCCCTCCCCACACGAAGGATGTTGAGGCTCTGGAGCGAGTGCAGAGAAGAGCAACGAAGCTGGTGAGGGGGCTGGAGAAGAAGAGGAGCAGCTGAGAGAGCTGGGGGTGTTTATCCTGGAGAAGAGGAGGGTGAGGGGAGACCTCATTGCTCTCTGCAACTCCCTGAGAGGAGGTTGTGGAGAGGAGGGAGCTGGGCTCTTCTCCCATGGGACAGGGGACAGGACGAGAGGGAATGGCCTCAAGATTCACCAGGGGAGGTTCAGGCTGGACATTAGCAAATAATATTTCACGGAAAGGGTCACACAGCAGTGGCAGAGGCTGCCCAGACCAATGGGGGTCAGTGTCTGTGTGGGTCTGGGAGTTGAAGTGCTCTGGGGGGTCCCTATGTGGCTGGGGAAGGGTGGGACGATGACTTTGTGGGTCTGGGGGAGAGTCCCTGTGTGGGGCTGAGGTTCTTGGGGGGGCGCTAAGGTGAGACTGCCAGACCCACATGGGGCCCCCTAGACCTATTGGGGGGGGTCAATGTCTATGTGGGTCTGGGGATTGGGGGGCTCTGTGGGGCTTGGGGGAGGATGTGGGCTCTTTATGGGGCTGGGAGCTCCCTTTGTGGAGCTGGGGGAGCTGTTAGGTGTGACCCCAGACCCACACAGGCCCCCCCAAACCAACATGGGGACCCTCAGACCTATGGGGGCGTCAGTGTCTATGTGGGTCTAAGGGTCCCTATGGGGCTGGGGGGGATGGCTTTGTGGGTCTGGGGGGTGTCCCTGTGTGGGGCTGAGGTCCTGAGAGGTGCTCATATGGGGATGGGGGGGCTTGGATGAGACCCCAGACCCATTGGGACCCCCAGCCCTACAAGGGGGTCAGTGTCTATGTGGAGCAAGGGGGTTCAGGGTCTGTGTGAGTCTGTGAGGAGGGATACAAATTGGGGGGGGGGGGGGGTTGGGAAGTGTGATCCCTTTGTCCCCTCGGGCCCCCCCAAGCCGTGTCGCTGGCAGGGAAAATCGAGATCAAGGTGGTGACGGCGAGTGAGGGGGACGAGGGCCAGTGGCCGAGCGAGGAGGAGACGAGGAGGCTGCGGGAGGTTTTCCTGAGCATCCTGGTGAGGGAAACTGAGGCACGGGAGGATGGGGGGTGGGGGGCGGCGCTGAGGGGTGGGGGAGCAAGGGAAGGGGCAAACGGAGGTGTGGGATGGGGAAACTGAGGCACAAGGGGGAAAAATTGGGGGTGGAGTTGGGGAAAATGTGTGTGGGTTGGGGAAGCTGAGGCCTGAGGGTAGTGCAGGGTGGGGAAACTGAGGCACAGGGGGAGTAAACTGGGGTTGGGGGGAAACTGAGGAACAGGAGGCAGTGGGAGGTGGGGAAACTGAGGCACGGGAGGGCAAACTGGGGTTGGGGAGGAAACTGAGGCACGGGGGGAGAAACTGGGGTTGGGGGGGAAACTGAGGAACCGGGGGGCAAACGGGTGGCGGGGGAAACTGAGGCATGGGGGAGCAAACTGGGGTTGGGGGAAAACTGAGGCACATGAAGGGAAAAGTGAGGTGTTGGGGGCGAAACTGAGTCATGTGGGGGAAAACTGAGGCACAGGGAGGCAAACTGTGGTGTAGGATGGGGGAAGCTGGAGTGTGAGGTGGGGAAACTGAGGCATAGAGGAGGCAAACCCTGAGCAGCTCCAGACTAGGAGAAGTCTGGCTGGAAACTGCCTGGAGGAGAAGGACCTGGAGATGTTGGTTGAACAGGAGCCAGCAGGGGCCCAGGTGGCCAAGAAGGCCGATGGCATCTCGGCTTGGATCAGAGACGGCGTGGCCAGCAGGGCCAGAGAGGATCTTGTGCCTCTGGACTCAGCACTGGGGAGACCGCTCCTCGAATCCTGGGGTCAGTTGTGGTCCCCCCACCACAAGAAAGATGTTGAGGTTCTGGAGCGAGTGCAGAGAAGAGCAACAAAGCTGGTGAGGGGTTTGGAGAAGAAGAGGAGCAGCTGAGAGAGCTGGGGGTGTTTATCCTGGAGAAGAGGAGGCTGAGGGGAGACCTCATTGCTCTCTGCAACTGCCTGAGAGGAGGTTGTGGAGAGGAGGGAGCTGGGCTCTTCTCCCAAGGGACAGGGGACAGGACGAGAGGGAATGGCCTCAAGCTCCACCAGGGGAGGTTCAGGCTGGACATCAGGAAAATAATTTTCACAGAAAGCGTCATTGGGGCCTGGCAGAGGCTGCCCAGGGAGGGGGTTGAGTCCCCTTCCCTGAGGGGTTTAAGAGACGGGTGGATGAGATGCTGAGGGACATGGGTTAGTGATTGATGGGAATGGTTGGACTTGATGATCCGGTGGGTCTCTTCCAACCTGGTCATTCTACGATTCTGTGATTCTAAGGAACGAGATGGGGAGAAAAGGGAAGGAAAAGGGGGTTACAGCTACCACCAGACATCCACAGCCGTCTGGCGTCTCTGGGTTCCTGGTCCAGAAGGCTCCACTGCTCTCTGTCTTTCATCGAGGTGATCTCACAGTGGGGAAGATCTTCAGAATTCAGCTCCTTCAGAGCTGTCTTTTCGTCAATACACCTGCGACCTGCCTTTGCCTGTGGAGATGTGCCAATCTCCACCTAGCAGGCCACACAAGCCAAGAGAGGAGTGTCTGCAGGTCTCCTCCCCTTGTGCATGTGGCGGTGGTCGACCTGGGGTCTCCCGATGAAGGCCAGTAGTCATCCTCACTTTGAACTTGGGTTGAACTGTCCTTGGCACACGCTCTGTTGGATGTGGGTCTGTGGTAAGGCCCGTCATTAATTTTCCTCCTTGCTTCATGAGGGAGCAGGGAGGCTTGGAGACAGGTACAGAACATTTTTGAAATAAAGAGGTAGGTACGGGTACAAAGCATTCGTTCCCTGCCAGCTTTGGCCGTTCTCGTAAGGCCAGTCTCTGATTTATAGAGTTCAGAGGAAAATGTGGAGGCAGAAATGGATTTTTTGACCGACTCACAGGAAGCCACATTGTGATCCCTGCCTGCCAGGGACAGACCTGAGATCCACGTCGTGAGCCCGGCTGGGGAGGGGGGAGAAGAGCCTTCACAGAGGGACGACGCGTGGGGTTGGGGGGTGTGGGGGCAGCCCTGCAGGTGTGAAGCATTTAGTTGGTGTCGGTGTCGGTTGGGGCTGGTGTCGGTTGGGGCTGGTGTCGGTTGGGGCTCTGTGAGGCCTGAGGGGTACGACAGGGTGGTAGAGCGGTAGGACACGGCAGGATTGGGGTGAAGGAGCAGCCTGGGGGTTGAGGGGACAAAGGGTTAGGGGGTGAGGGGGCTGGAGAACAGGCCTTATGAGGAGCGGCTGAGAGAGCTGGGGGTGTTTATCCTGGAGAAGAGGAGACTGAGGGGAGACCTCATTGCTCTCTGCAACTCCCTGAGAGGAGGTTGCGGAGAGGAGGGATCTGGGCTCTTCTCCCAAGGGACAGGGGACAGCATGAGAGGGAAAGGCCTCAAGCTCCACCAGGGGAGGTTCAGACTGCATATTAGGAAAAAAATTTCACAGAAAGGGTCACTGGGCCCTGGCAGAGGCTGCCCAGGGAGGGGTTGAGTCCCCTTCCCTGAGGGGTTTAAGGGACGAGTGGACGAGGTGCTGAGGGACTTGGGTTAGCGATTGATGGGAATGGTTGGACTCGATGATCCGGTGGGTCTTTTCCAACCTGGTGATTCTATGATTGTATGAAAAGGGTGGGCAGTGACAGAGCCAGGGATGGGGGGATGATAGGGCCCAGGTAGGGGCAGTCTTGGGGGCGATGGAGCCAAGGGTGGGGCAGCCCTGGGCACCACATTGTGAGTCCAGCTGGGGTTGTGGATATGTGGGCAAATAGCCCTCGAGGAGGGCGGAGGGGGTGTGGGGCAGCCCTGCACGCGTGAGGCATTTTGGATGTTGATGGTGTCAGGCAGAGCTGTGGACGGTGTGACAGGATGGTGGAGACGTGGGACCAGGCAGGATTGGTGCAGGCTGTGGAGTCTGGGGTCTGGAGGACAGCGTGGGGGCAATGGGTCCAGGTAGGGATGAGCTGGGCAGCTCCCCACAAGGCTGCAGCGTGCCCAGGAAGGGCTGAGGGTAGCGATGATGGGAGCATCACGGGGGCCATGGAGGGGTTGGGGTGCAGGGTCTCCACAGCCCCCAGCTGAATCAGGGCTTTGCCTGCCACCCTCCTGCCAGGTTCTGGGGAGCTGCAGCCGAGCCCGGTGCCAGCGCGATGTCGGCGCCGACAGACAAGCCGCACGACATCCTGGGGAGCTTTGCTAAACTGCTGCTGCGGACCCAGCCAGAGGAGTGGAGGAAATTTGTGGGCAACGAGGAGGCTGCAGCTGTGGTGGATGAGTTCTTCCAGCAGCCCAAAGCGCAGGAGTTGGTGCTGGGGCCAAGCCCCACCGGGCAGCTCCAGTCGACCACCCGTTTCCCACCCGCCCTCCGGAGCAAGGCGGTTTACTTTGTGAAGAAAAAGAGGGAGAAGATCACCCTGGAGAACTTTTGGAGTGGGCTGCTGGTGGGGGACATCGGCCCCTCGCCCGTGGAGCAGCTCATTGCCGTGATGGAGGAGGTGGGTTACCCACAGGTTGGTGCTGGGCACAGATTTGGGGCGAGCGAGATGGGCTGAAGTCCCTGCGCTCACTCCTGAAGGAGACACAGCTTTAGGTGGGCTCAGAAAGAAACCAAATTCAATTACTAGAAGAAACCTTGCCCCAGTTGCTGGCCGTGGCCTCTCAGGGGCTTCTGTGGGGACCCTGCACCACCAGGATACAGAGCTGGGGGAAGGGCAAAAGTCCAGGTTTCTCACAAGCCCCAGCTGGATTGCTTCCTGCTTGTGGGTCTAAATCTCACTCTAATTCCCCACTCCTTGTGCCTCACAGCTGAGAAATAGTGGAGTGGATTTTGCTCAGACTTCCCATAAACTTTCCCACCCAGAGCTCTGCCCCCCCAGAGCTCCCAAAAAGCTGAGCCAGGTCCCAGGAGCCCCTGTGATTCTTCCTCTTCCTAGTCCTCCTTTTCCTCTTCCTCCTCCTCCTTTTCCTCTGCCTCTTTTTCCTCTTCCTCCTCTTCCTCTTAATCCTCTTTCTATTCCTCCTCTTCCTTCCCTTCTTCTTCCTCCTCCTCCTCTTCCTCCTCCTCCTACTCTTCCTTTTCTTCCTCCTCCTTCTTCTCCTCCATCTCCTCTTCTTCTTCCTCCTCTTCCTCCTCCTCCTCCTCCTCCTCCTCTGCCTTTGCCCGTGTGCCAGCCCCTGACCCTGCCGGCTGCCCTCACTATGCTGCTCCCAGCACTTCCCAGCCCCTGGGAGCTGCAAGCCCAGCACAGAGTGAGGGGACTCCTGGTCCCACTGACAAGAAAAACATCAACAAGACTCCTCGGTGGCTACCAGAGCCTCAGCTGGGCTGTGGCCAGGCTGGCACAGGCAGCAAGAGGGGATGCTGTGCAAACCAGTGCAGCCACACGCTGCCCTTTGCAACAGGCAAATTTCCCCCACCAAGCACCCAGCTGAGCCCTCTTCTCCAGGTTGTGTCCCCCCAGCTCCTCAACAAGGAGAATACGGCAGGCTTGCCTGGGGTGGTGGTGGAGGACGTGCTACAACAAACTCACCGGCTGAAGAAGGAGATGGTTGGGATGGGCAGGAGGATGCAGGGGAAGCCACCGCTCCTGCTGCCGAAGCACCTGGACAGACGGTACGACTCCAGCACGATCCTGGGCTGGTGGCTGCTGCTGGCACTGCTCGGCACCAGCAAAGCCTGGCAGGGGCCTGGGACGAGTCCCTTTGGGAGGGATGGGAGCTGGGAAACCATCTCGGTCCCTGAGCATCCCTGGTTACAGCCACCCCTCAGCAGCCAAATGCCTTGGAGAGGCTCATGCCAGGTTTCCCTGCTGGCAGGCGTTGCCTCAAGCATGCGCGGGGTGGTTCGGGGCCACTCGTGGAGCTGGAGTGTAACCCAGCTCCCTTTCAGCTTGGAGGGACCCGTGGACATCTCAGCGCTGCACGTCATTGAGACCATCGTCATCGAGTGGTCCCACCAGGTGCGAGGCATCCTGAGCAAGGACTTGGAGCAGGTGCTGCTGGAGGAGCTGTACCCCCTGCCCAGGGCTGAGTTCGAGTTCTGGCACACTAGGGTGCTCACCCTGCAGTGCATCAATGACCAGGTACCACCTCTGCCCTGGGTGGCCAGTGGCCGTGTGTCCCTGGTGCTGAGCCCCTGGTGCTGAGCCTGCCACCTCTCCCCTGGCAGCTGCTCTCTCCGCGAGTGATGGAGATAGCTGAAATGCTGGAGAAGGCCAACAGCTGCTACTGGCCATCCCTCCAGAGCTTGTTCAGGGATGTCAGTGCCGGTAAATCCCCAGGCGATGTGATGGGCAGCTGCCTCTCACTCCTCCAATGAGGCTTCCCCATCTCCAACACGATTTCTTCCCTGATCCAGGCCTGGAGGAAGCCAAGGATGTCAGCCTCCACCTGCAGCAGCTTCGGACCCTGCTGGAAGAGATGGAGCAGGCAGATTACTCACGGGTAAGTCAGAGTTGGGAAAATAGCCAGGCACTGTGTGGCTTCCTTGTCTGGTAGAGGCAGCAGCTGAGCCCTAGAGGCTGTGTGTGGGTCTGGACCCAGCCCAGCTCTGCTCAATCCTCGTTAGCGCAGCCACAGCTCTGCATTAACCGAGCTCTGCTCCTGCAGCTGCAGCCCTACCTGGACAGGGTGCTGTGTGCCCTCTGCCTCCTCCGCGCTCACTGCCAGTACTACAGCTCACCTGCCCAGGTCATCGTGGTCCTGAAGAAGATCTGCAACCTCCTCATACAGATGGTAAAGTCCCAGGGCTGGCGGCAGCTCCAGTGGGAAGGGGCAGGGCAGCACCAAGCCACCATCAGAACAGGCTGGAGCGCTGGGCTGAGACCAGTGGCATGAGGGTTAACGAGGCCAAATGCCGCGTCCTGCACTTGGGGCACAACAACCCTGAGCAGCTCCAGACTAGGAGAAGTCTGGCTGGAAAGCTGCCTGGAGGAGAAGGACCTGGGGGTGTTGGTTGAACAGGAGCCAGCAGGGGCCCAGGTGGTCAAGAAGGCCGATGGCATCTTGACTTGGATCAGAGACGGCGTGGCCAGCAGGGCCAGGGAGGTTCTTCTGCCTCTGGACTCAGCACTTGGGAGACTGCTCCTCGAATCCTGGGGTCAGTTGTGGTCCCCTCACCACAAGAAGGATGTTGAGGCTCTGGTGCGAGTGCAGAGAAGGGAACAAAGCTGGTGAGGGGGCTGGAGAAGAAGAGGAGCAGCTGAGAGAGCTGGGGGTGCTTATCCTGGAGAAGAGGAGGCTGAGGGGAGACCTCATTGCTCTCTGCAACTCCCTGAGAGGAGGTTGTGGAGCTGGGCTCTTCTCCCAAGGGACAGGGGACAGGATGAGAGGGAATGGCCTCAAGCTCTCCACCAGGGGAGGTTCAGGCTGGACATTAGGAAAAATGTTTCAGCGAAAGGGTCACTGGTCCCTGGCAGAGGCTGCCCAGGGAGGGGGTTGAGTCCCCTTCCCTGAGGGGTTTAAGGGATGGCTGGACGAGTTGTTTGGGGGCATGTGTTAGTGATTGATGGGAATGGTTGGACTCGAAGATCCGGTGGGTCTCTTCCAACCTGGTGATTCTATGATTCTATGATCACCCTAACCCCATGCTCCCCTCGGATGACAGTCCCTGCCTGCCTCTCTCTGTCCTAGACCCGCACCTTCCTCAACCCTGAGGAGGTGATGAGGGGACTGCAAGGAGAAACCGAAGAGATCTTAGGTGGAATCCGACTGAGCATTTCCACCATCGAGAAGTTCTTCCAGTCCTACAGGACTTACTGCTCTGACCTGATTCCCACCTTGGTCCCGGTGGGTGAAGGGGATTGTGCGGGGTCTCCCCAAGCCACTACAACCCTGCTCTGCTTGCTGACGGCCCTTCTCCACTTCCAGGAGGAGCCGCAGCTCTGGCGACTCCCTCCCTTCCTTGTCTTCAGGAGAATGGACTCCTTCTTGCAGAGGCTGCGGGATATCGAGGTGACAGCACAGGGTTTTGGGGTACAGTGCTAGGACAACGTGGGCTGCCCTTACACTGATGGTGCAGTAACAAGCTGTGCTCTGGCCCCAGAGTGGGCTGGGGCACTGGTGCAGGCGAGGAGCAGAGGAGAGGTGGGAGCCCAGCAGCATCGTCCCCAGTGGGACACCCATGTCCCAGTGTCCCCGGGGCCAGCCTGGTGCCCCCAGCCAGGCTGCAAAGCCTCCTAAGGAAGGATGCTCCTCGGGGACGGTGACCTCACAGGATGCCACCAAGCATCTGTGCACCCACAGCGCCTGGGAACAGGGAGACAGGCTTTTCCACTAAGAGTAGCCAAGTGAGACGATGGTTTGTGCTCACCAGGAGCTGTACCAGACAGCTATTGAGTTTCTGAAGCTGGAGAAGGCAGAGCTGGAAGGAGTGAGAGGAAAAATCTTCCGGAGCCAGGTGTTTCACATCTTCGAGGAGGTCTCAGAACTCATCAAGACTTTTGTTGACTGCAAATATGATCCCTTAGATCCTGCAGAAGAGGTGAGTGAATGTTGGTGTAGAATGGTATGCATGTGCTAAATGAAAAATCATCGCTTGCCAGAAGACACTGGAAGAGTTGCATGGAAAATTGTCCCATGGCTGCAGGAGGCAGCACTTGGGGGCACGTCATGGGGCTCTGGTTTGTCTGGGTTCAGCAAATCCTTCTGGAAGGATTTGGGAGGGAAGCACAGGGTCTGTGCCGACTTCAATAATTTTGTTTTTCCTGATAGCAATGGAACAAAGACTTTGCAGCATTCCGGAAGAAGATTGAGGACGTGGACGTGAGGCTGGCCACCATCTTCTACCAGGGCTTTGAAGACTGCAACCGCCCGACATCCACTGTGAAGGTTGGTGTGTCCCCAGCTCAGAGGGTCCTGTCCTTGGGCACGGTGCATCCTGCTAGGTGCAGCCCCACTGCCTGCAGCCCAGCACGCCACATCCGTGCTTGGGAGTGACCCTGGGGACATCACTGGGCTGGCCCGGTGATGCTGCGGAGAACAGAATCCAAGAGCTCTTTCTCCCACAGTCAGTGCACATGTTGTCCTCCCTGCTGGAACGATCTTTGATAAAGGCTGAGGTTTCTCCCTGTTACTCAGCCCTGCTGAGAATGTTCCGCGCTGAGCTGGAGAACGTGAAGGTGCTGTTTGAAGCCCAGACCGCTTCCCCACCATCACGTGGGGCAGGCCAAGTGATCAATAAAAACCTGCCACCGGTGGCCGGGAAGCTGGCATGGGCTCTGGAGCTGCAGCAGCAGCTGGAGAGACCTTACAGGGACCTGTTTGCCATCAGCCACCCGTACGTGCAGGTCACCCCATCCTGGGCTGGGTCTGGCCCCTCACGGATCCTCCTGTGCCTGCTGCTTCAGCTGCTCCTTTATTACAACCTTGACAGGGCGACGGCCAGTGCTGAAGCTAAACAAGTGTCCAGGGAGTATGAAGAAATGATGGGGCTGCTGCAAGGTTACAGCGAGAAGGTCTACGAGGAGTGGATGCACGGAGATGGCCAGGACTGTCACTTCAATCTGGAGCAGCCCTTGATTCTGAGAGAGCGCGTCTCTTCCCTTCTCAGAGTGAACTTCAGTAAAAAAGTAGGTGCTGGCAGGGGCCGCTGCCCTGGTGCAGAGGAACTCCCACCATCCCTCCAATGATCATAAATCTGACTTTCTCAAATAAAACTTTGCTTAACGATCTCCCTGTGTAATCTCTCTCTGTCCTGTGTGTCCATGAAGTGAAAGGACTATGATCCAGCTCCTAGGGTCTGGTGTGGATGGACTGGGTGAGGTCTAGAGCCCCCCAAGACCCCTTTAGGGACTCTCAGGACCCCTCTAGGGATGCACAGGACTGCTCTAGAAGTCCCAGGAGCCCCTAGAGCCCCCCAGGACCCATCTAGGACCCCCAGGACCCCTTTAGGGAACACTAGAGCCCCTCTAAGATCCCCTCAGGACTCCTCTAGGTACCCCCCAGAACCCCTCCAGGTCCACCCAGGATGCCTCTATGTCCTTCAGGACCCCTCAAGAGCCCCTCAGGACACCTCTAGGACTCCTCAGAACCCATCTAGAGACCCACCAGGACCTCTCCATGACCCTCAGAACCCCTCTACGGACCCCAAGGACACCTTAGAGCCCTCTAAGACTCCCATAGGGTCCCCCAGCATCCCTCTAGAGCCCTGCAGGATCCCTCTTGGGACAACC